>LPNX011235692.1:396062-543348 GCA_001517045.1 Pseudotsuga menziesii
ATAGGTTGTCCAATGTTGCGAGGTGTTTGGCTTGTTTCCTATTAGCAGGTGCTCGATTTGAACCCCTTGGGTTAAGTGCACTAGTATGTGTGGATGGGTTTGCTAGGGATGCCATCACTATGCTTGATGTTGAATTTGATGATGGACTTCCCTCTATTGGACAAAGATTTGATACTTCCACACTCTTTATGCTTAGCAATATCACACATCAAAAGATTCAACGTGTGCACCAAGCAACTAGATAAAAAATGTGAGGATGTACTTGCTCAATGTTTTTTCTTGCTTTCGTACAATTATTTGCATTATTAGTAATTACTTGAATCACATTGGATAGTCGAATGCCATTAATGGTTCTCACGAAAAGGTTTGTAATGTTTTCAGAAGATGCAACAAATGTTGAGGAGTCATGCGCTGCAAGGAAGACTGCGCCACTAGTTGACACACCTATAACATTTATCAAATTCTGATTTTAACATTTGTCTAGTCGTTGGATACAATGGATACCCCACTATCCACCCATTCCTTTGTAAATTGTTCTAGATCTCTTTGAACTATGTCCTTTTCCTTGTCTAGCAATACGGTTATAGTTTCTCGTATCTCAAGCTCTTGTTGTAATCTTCAAAGGCATTGTTAATGGCCTTAACCATAACATGCAAATCAAGGAGTGAAGAACATTGAATGGTATACCACATGCATACAAAACATGACCACTTTTGCTTCCACCTTGTCACTACCAACCAACATCACAAAAATATTCTATTGTTTTACTTCTATTTACACCTCCCCCATCTTGTCACTTGGTAATATCCCACCAAGATGCCTCCTCACATGGGTTTATGAACCAATGTAAGGTTTGTCCTCATGACAATCATGTTTGCACATAAACTTTTTGGTTCCACACCCTCTCCCACTAAACTTTTGTCACATACTTCCATAAGGGTGTTGAGTCATATTTGCTTGTATGATTGTAACTTCACTTTAATCTTCATTTCCTTCACCCCCTTCCAAAGCTTCTTTGTCTTTGAAGAATGGGTCACTATGAACATTGTTCTCTTCTTCCCCATCGTTCTTATTCCTCACTAACACCATGATATTAAGAAACATAAGCACACACCACATGAAGAACATCTTCTTGATGCCATGGATGACAAACTTGCAATAGAATGAAGGAGAGGAATGGGAAAGATTAGGAGAAATAAATCTTTGCAAAGAATGGGGTTTGAGCTTCCCTCTTTAACTCTTTAACTGTTAACAATAGTGGAATGTAACTATGACAACCGTTGATCTCCTCCAATCTCTCACTATATGATTTTCGTAAAAACCAACAAGCTTCTTTATCCAAAGAGTAAAAACCCCAACCAAAGATGCTTGAAATGATGAAATAGAATAAGAAAATGATGAAGAAGAGGTTTAATACTTCCCATGCCTTGGACCAAAGTTGTGGGGCCCATTGGGGCCTTCACATGGGTTCCACAATCTAAAAAAGCATGAACTTCTTTTTGATTACACAATAATGATTGGGAGTGTTGGGGAACATTGACTAATTGTGGGGGATTGTGCTCCCTATGGGTGTTTTGTTACAGTCTCAAGAGTTTTTTTTTAAACAAATGGGAGCACACTCTTGGGAGAGCTCTTGCAACAAATCCTTGTACAATGTTATTCAGGATTGAATTGTCTTTCATGGAGGAAGATTCGAGTATCATCGATGTAATCTATCATGCTCCAATATATGGTCCATTCAAATAGAAAATCCCATTGATCATTGTTCGAGCTGAGTTTGGGGCCATCCTGATGCCTAGAAAACATTTTCACACTCGTCTTCTTCCTTCATAGGATTTGTACTTTTGGGACTCATCTTTTGGACGGGAATATCTCGCTCTTTTCTCTTTCGAGGAGAATGCCTTACTTTTTGAGTATTGATGAGGTTGGTTCTAGAGTCCATTTTTTCTCTCTTGTCTATTGGCATTTTTGATAGAGCAACTCCCTCCCTTCAACTTCTCCTCAGATGCTCCTAAAATGGCATTTTATCATGAGCTTTTATGTAGTTGTAGGATGGTCTCATTGCCCATCTTGACTATAGTAATTGTTGAGTTCACAACCTTTAGGTCTTGCTCAACAAACTATGGGTTTTCTACCATCATCTATGGATTGAGACAGCCCACCACATCTCGGAGTCTAAAAAGACTTGTTAGTTGTGACATCTCCAAGAGTCCCAATCTCAAGAGCACTTCGTTTGCAGATGTCCCATATACTATGAGATACGAGGTAAGTTCCTCTATTTGTACTAGGACTCAACGGGATTTTTCACAATTTTCTCTCTACCCCAGTCAAAGATGCCTAACTTTATACATTCGGGAGACTATTATCCATAGGTGAGAGATTTTGCACGACTTATGTAGACCTAGTATCGTTAAGCTCATGAACTCCTTTCATCATATCTCCGTGACAAGAGGTAGTACATGTTAGGTAGAATCACTAGTCTTGGATCTTGTTGGTTATAGATTTGTGAGACAACGAACCTCTTTTCACTAGGCTAGCATACATTCTTCTTTTATGAGATCTTTGAGTTGGGGTTGCTCCCACCAAAGCTCCTCGGAGGATCACCCATCCTTGCCCTCTCAGCCTTGGTTTCTACCCAAAGGATATCATCAAGATTTGGATTGTCCCTTTCAAGTGATAGAGGATGACCCGGATGTTTCTATGATATCCCTCCACCTATTTTTCTTCTTGTACTTTTGCTTCCATCCCTAAGCTAAGTTAGAGCTTCACACCTCTTATGATTTGCATTTTTGTCTACTTTGAGGAGTCTCTTATCTTTCATTGGATGACATTTGTATTTCTTCTTCTTAGCTCTTCTTTGTTTATTTTGTTTAATGAAGTAATCTTTGATCAATCCTAATGCAATCACTGAACTATTATTTTGAAATAATCTTGATTATTTCATTTAAAACTGCAGGCATGCCAAGATTGGTCGTATTTTCCCAGTTATTTTTGATAATTTCTTTGATTATTGCCGATTAATCTTTTTGGAACCCTTGCTGGATAATTTTTAATTACGATTATTTCATCTTTGATTTAAACATTTACTTGAGACATAGAAATCAATCTCACATACTCAATTGTGTTTTGTTCATTGTTCTAGCCACAACAACTTAACTTCAATTAAGTCAAGCGTTGCAAGCCATTTGCCTTGACCTTTGGGTAACTTGTTTGTTTTTCCCATTTTTGAGAGTTGATGAATGAGAGTGAAGTGTTCCCAATTGGTCATGAATATTGTTGGGAAAGTTGGGAGCATTCTTAACACTCTCGTTCTGACCTCCTATTGTTCTATGAACTACTCTTGATGCATTTTCAATGGAATGGAGTTGCTAGATGCTCCTCAACCAATTGTGAGCATGCAACAGCTTTTTTTGCATGGTACTGATTTGGGAGTTGAAACAACCCTTTGAATGGAGTTGCTAAATGCTCCTCAACCAAATGAGCATGCAGCAACTCCTTTTGCATATGGGCCCAATTTGGGAGTTGAAACAACCCTATAAAAGGTTTGTTTCAATGCCCAACTAGGCAAGCATGGGCCCTGTTATTACCGAAAAATTTATAACGGTATTTGAGCGAATCTGGATACTTTAGGATTATGAACCAATGTCACCTTGCTCAAGCCCTTTCTCACTTTGGCGTGGTGCTTTGCCAACCACAAGGGTCTTCCCTAATTGATCTAAGGTTTGTCCGTGAAATCTATGGGGTTTATTTAACATTAAAATCTGGATTTATTAGTTGTTGTTTATTACAATTTTAATTAAAAATCAGCAAAATCAGTATGTGAAATTGCTAGGGCAGCAAGTTAGAAACATTAATTAATCATAATAAATGGAATAGACACTAAACTTTTAGTAATTAATGACTATTTACCCATATTTATGCAATATAAAAATTGCAGATTACTAGGTTTAATCAGTGGAAAAGGCTAGGGAAACACTTGCAATCAACTTTTGATTGTTGATAGCAACCAACCCCTTCACTTTCTAGCTCATTTATTCATTAAGTTTGCCTTTCTTTATGCTATTAATTAATAAAATAGATTAACTGGTGCCTTGTCGTTTATAATGAAGTGAATTGAAATAAAGTAACTAGGGACAATGAAATTGTATGAACCTGATCAACCTAAAACTTGAAAGCACATAGAAATAAGAATGAGTAAGAGTCTTAGATATGCAAAATAATTTATTACTAAGCACTAGAAGCCATCAATTAGTCCTTGTTAGATTTTTAACATTAAGCTAGCATTATATTAGGATCTTTAACTGAGAGAATAACAAGCACAGCAATCAAACACAAGAGACAATGAACACAGTGTTTTTCCTCGGGGAAACCATAAATGGAGAAAACCCCGCAACTTGAGATAGAATCAGCACCAAAGGTAAAGCCCCAAAACAGTAAGATGATCTTCGGACAACAGTAACCTCTTTCTTCCTAGCCCTAGTGTCTTCTTCTTCCTCAGCGATGTGCTACAACCCTAGTGCCTCGGAACTGCGGGGACTTTATCCCTTAACCAATAGGAGGGTTACCCACAATGACTTGACATGACTTGTTTACATTATAGAACCTCCCGATAGGAACATTGGGGCATGACATGACTCAAGTACATTACAAACACATCCCGGAATAAACATCGGGGTACAATACATAAGATACATAAGTGAATACATTCCGAAGTTACAATTTCATCAACACTCCCTCTTAACTAGGAAGGTATTCTCTCGACACAATTTATCAACACAAGTCTTCTTCTCTGTATCATCTGGATCATCCTCGAGTCCTCGTCATCTTCAAGTCATCTTCATCTGCAAGTCATCTTCATCTGGATCTGGATCATCACTCGATCTGAATCATCACTGTTGAATCATCATCACTGTTGAATCATCATCACTGGATCATCACGGGTGCTATCTCATGATTCTTCTCGTCACAGGAAGTTCTACAGAGCCAGCCCTTTTTCATGCTGGGTGTAGGCCTAGCCTCCATGTAGGTCTTCCTCAATGCTTATATCTGACCCTAAGTAAGAATGGCTCGTCCAGCACTTACATCTGACCTTGACTTGTCAGAAAGGCACGCCCAACACTCACATCTGACCATGAGAGGAACCTAATCCCCTCACCATGTTAGAATGGCCCAAACCTTACATCTGACCATGGAAGGAACCTCATCCTCTCACTATGTCAGAATGGCCGAACCCTTACATCTGACCTACTCATCAGAATGGCCTAGCCCTTACATCTGACCTACTCGTTAGAATGGTCCAACACTCATATCTGATCATGTGAGAACACATCCCACAGTCACATCAGAATGGCCCTCAGTCCCAGACTGTGCTTTCCTGGTAACTGACCAAATACCTCCATTCTCCCAGAGAATGGCATCAACCCTTATATCTGATCAAGGGGGAACCAATCCCTCAATCACATCAGAATGGCCATGCACTCACATCTGATCATGTAAGACTACATCTTACAGTCGTATCAGAAAGGCCCTCAGTTCTAGACCGAGTATTCCTGGTAACTGACCAGGTACCTCCATTCCAAGAATGGCAACAACCCTTATATCTGATCATGTAGGAACCAATCCTACAGTCACATCAGAATGGCTCAGCACTCATATCTGACATGGAAGGAACCAATCCTCTCACCATGACAGAATGGCTCAACCCTTACATCTGACCATGGAAGGAAGCAATCCTCTCACCATGTCAGAATGGCTCACGGACTCATCATTTCCCCTTGGAAGGAACCTCGATCTGGAGAACACCAAACTTCTCCCTGAAGTACTCAAATTTCACTCTGGCTAATGGCTTCGTCAACACATCAGCTATTTGTTCGTTCGTCGCAACATACTGGAGCTTCACTGCTCCCCTCTGCACCATATCCCTGATATAGTGATACTTGATCTCGATATGCTTCGACTTGTCATGGAACACCGGGTTCTCCGACAACTTCACACAACTCTGGTTGTCACAATATATACAAGTAGCATCCAACTGGAGATCAAATAAATCAGACAGTAGCTTCCTAAACCATACTGCCTCACAACTAGCTGAACAAGCTGGGACATACTCTGCTTCAGCTATACTCAGTGCCACACATGATTGCTTCCTGCTAAACCAAGAGATCACACTTGATCCCATACTGAAGCAACATCCTGAAGTGCTCTTCCTATCGATGGCACTGCCTGCCCAATCTGAGTCAACATAACCCTCTAGGTTAATCTTCTGATTCGCCTCATACTGGAGCCCATAGTCAACTGTACCCTTCAGGTACCTCAGAATATGCTTTGCAGCAATCAAGTGAACATGTCTCGGATCTGTCAAGAACTGGCTCAAGGTGTTCACAGCAAAGCAAATATCTGGTCTCATGTTCGTCAGGTACATCAAGGACCCAATCATTTGACGATACATCGTAGCATCAACCGCTTCTGATGAAGCATCACTCAATAGCTTTACGTTCGATGCCATAGGTGTGGTCATGGCCTTGCAGTCCATCATCCCGAATCTCTTCAGGATCTCTATCGTATATTTCCCTTGTCCTAGGGAAATTCCATCTGCATTCTGCCACACTTCCATGCCTAGAAAATAATGCATCATACCCAAGTCCTTCATTTCGAACTCGGCAGCAAGCTTCCTCTTCGTATCGATAATCAACCCATCCATACCTGTTACAAATAGATCATCTACATATAGTAGGAGCATCACTGGATTGCCATCTTCAACCTTGCAGTAAAGGTTGGAATCTGCTTTACTCTTGGTAAAGCCCAAACTAGATAGAAAGCTGTCAATTTTGTCGTTCCATGTCCTGGGTGCCTGTTTCAAACCGTACAGGGCTTTCTTCAATCTACATACATGAGACTCCCTGTCATGTGTCTTGAAACCGAGTGGCTGCTCCACATACACTTCCTCTTCCACTACACCATTCAAGAAAGCAGTCTTGACATCCATCTGGTGTATCTTCCATTTCATCACTGCAGCCAGAGCAAGTATTGATATGATGGAAGTGTATCTGGCTACAGGTGCAAATGTTTCTTCATAATTTATTCCTTCTTTCTGGGAGAAACCACGAGCAATAAATCTTGCTTTATGTTTTTCTATGCTACCATCTGCAGCATGCTTAATCTTGTAGATCCATTTAGAAGTTACAATAGACTTCCCTTCTGGTCTTGGGACAACATCCCAAACATCATTTTTCATGATCGATTGATACTCTTCGATCATAACATCCTTCCATTCTTTCCGTTCTGCCGCTTATTCATAATTGGAAGGTTCTTTATCGATGAAATCACATAATAATGCTACATACCCGGAGCAGGATGTGGTCCTCTTTCTTTCTCTGTGATTCTCTTCTGGAGCCCCATATCTTTCCGCACCTTGGATAGCTTCTCATACCCAAGCAGGTTTCCTCTTATGAGGATTCTTCTCTTGAGGTGGATCTACAGGTTCTTGAGGTTCTTCAAATTCTCGATCTTCTTCTTGAGTTTCTTCGTTCATGGTTGTATCATGAATTTTGGGTGCTTCTGCTTCTTCAGGTTCTTCAGCAAGTCTCTTTCTGGATTTGTTGTACGCTGAGTCTTCATCAAATGTCACATCCCTGCTGATGTCGATCTTCTTGAATCCTGGGAAGTATATTCTGTAAGCCTTCGAGCTTTCAGAGTATCCCACAAATATACCCTTCTTTCCTGAAGGATCTAATTTTGTCCTCTTCTCTTTTGGAATGTGTATGTATACTGGATAGCCGAATATTCTGAGATGGTTGACTTCTGGTTTCTTGTCGGAAAAGACTTCTTCAGGTGTCTTATTCTCGAGTACTCTGTGGGAGTACGGTTCTGTACATACATCGCTGTTCTGGCAGCTTTTGCCCATAAATGCGTGGGAAGATCTTGATCACGAAGCATAGCTCTTGCAGCTTCCATGATAGTTATGTTCTTCCTTTCTGCAATCCCATTTTGTTGTGGATTATATGGAGTGGATAACTCCCTCTTAATCCCTGAGTCTTTGCATAACTCTTTGAATTCATTCGAAGTGAATTCTCTGCCATTATTTGATCGAAAGGTCTTGATCTTCTTTTCAGTGTGGTTCTCGATCAAGGCTTTGAATTCCTTGAACTGGCTGAAAACTTTATCTTTGTTCTTCATGAAGTAAATCCATGTCTTCCTAGAAAAGTCATCAATGAAAGAAACATAGTATACATACCCGCTTAGTGAGCTTGATAACATTGGTCCGCATACATCGGAGTGGATGATTTCCAAGATTCCTTTTGCCTTGCTCTCGCTACTTGGAAATGTCTTCTTTGTATTCTTTCCTTTCGCACATCCTTTGCAAACTCCATCATGTTTTGCTTGAATTTCTGGAAGACCTTCAACAGCTTTGCTTGCAAGTGGTAGTGTTCTGTAATGCACATGTGCAAGCCTTCTATGCCAAAGTTCATTTGGCTCTACTGTGTCATGGACCAAGGCTTGTTCTGGATGGCCCTTCAATTTGTATAGACCTCCTTCTTGTTCCCCAATCACTACTGCATCATTAACAGTCTTTCCCTTTGGCCACATGATAGCTTGGCCATCTATAAATGCAACCCTCATGCCTTTTGCATCTAATGGTAGATATGGAGAGAAGGTTCTTCTTTAGTCCTGGTACAAACAATACTTCCTTCATTGTCATAGACTTTCTAGAGTCTAGTTTATAGGAGGATTCCCCACTACCTTTTAGTGGATACTGGTAGTCATCTCCAAGCTTCACCTTGTGAGGTGATTCATGTTCTGATAGTCTCACAAAAGACTCTTTGAATCCCGTCATATGTTTGGAAGCCCCACTGTCTATAAGCCAATCATTGCTTCCATGTCTGATGTTTCCCGTGAGAGCGGAAATCAAAACATATTCTTCATCACTTGAGGAATCATCACTTTCTTGCTTGTTTCTCTTTGAGGAAGGTTCATCATCTTCTGCAGCATGAGCATGATGTTTTCTCTTGTTGTTTTTCTTCTTGTGAGAGTTTCTTTTGTTTCTAGGACAATCTTTGGCAAAGTGCCCTGTTTCATCACAAGTATAACATCTGAGTTGAGATTTCTTGTAGGAAGAGTGCTCACCTTTAGAATGATGATGATGATGGTCCCTTCTGGGTTTCTTGGATTGAATTGTGAGAGCTTGATTTTCACTTCCCATCTTTTCTTCTCGAGCTGCTATCCGAGCTTCTTCTTGTGAGCATTCTTCCCAAAGTCCGCTGAACTTGACTAACTTCTTTTTGGCACAGATTCCTTGAATAAAGGAGTCCCATGATCTAGGGAGACCATTCAAGGTGGTCATTACAATCTCTGCATTTTCCACTTCTTCATCTACTGCTTCCAGATGTTCCTTGATCTGAGAAACCCTTGTAAAGTAAGACTGGATGGTCTCTGTGTTGCCGCCTTTCACACACCTGGGTCACGTGGTAGAAATCTTCAAGCCACTCGGTGTGTCCTTGGGGGCAAGTCTCGAGTCAAGGCTGTCACCTTGTTCTTGACTCCTCCGTTTAGGCTCAACTCCTAACGAAGCCAAGGGGGGTAGACCCTATTAAGTTACTAAGGATAATTACTTAGTGTGGTGATGTTAAATTGAATGAGTTACTTAGGAGTTTGAAATTTAACTATAGACAATCAAAGATGACAAGATACAAAAATGAACACACGAAAGCACAATGCTGAGACACAATATATATATAAAGCAAGAAAATAACCAGTGCCTTAGAATGGAGTCAAAAAATAGAATCAATGTATTTGCATGTGCTTGGAGTGAATGTTTTGCGATTGCCTCTTGGTACGTTTTAAGTTAAATTTGAAGTGTGAGTTGATTAAAATTAGGCGAAGGGGTGGACTCCAGATATACTCGAGAGTACTTGGAGTATGTCCAAAACTAAACCTTCACGGCTACCCGCAAGGAATATGTGGGCTGGATGGAGTCTCTGGGGTTATTGTTCATAATGCACCTGTTAGGGTGTGACAGAGATTGGTGCCTCGAGGTCACTTTTCAGAAGTCCCCTCTTCCTTTGGGTATTTTGCCACCATAAAGGTTTGATCTAGGTGTTGGATTTTCACCTGATGGTTTGTAAATTTGGGAGAGTGAGTCCTAATTATTCTAGTCACTGAAATGCTTTTGATACAGCTTGATTGATTGGACGAACCGCAGCCAAGTGTAGAGCATACACACCGGAGTCTTGTCAATTTTAGTAAATTTTACAATGGGTGTTCTTGTTTAAAAGAAAACCCTCCAGGAACCTCTTTCGATCCAAGTGGATCTCAATAGGGGAATCGAGGAGGGGTTAATTTTATAATAGCTGAAAAACGACTGATAGAAAAGAAAGCAGATACACAATTCTAGTTTCCTAATTAGTCTTATCACGAATCTCTTTCCCCTTTCGGGTCAATCAGGAAGTCGTGGGGTAAGTATTACGATTACTTTGAAATATAAAATATGGAATATGAAATTGATAATGAAATCAAGTATACTACCTTGCAAATGAGATCAATGCTAGTTTGAAAAAAAATGAGCAAAAAGCAACAAAAAGGACACTGACGCAAATCCCCCCAGGGGGGATGGGGAATGGGCTCGAAAGAGCCTATTCAAAAAATATTTTTTATTAACAGCGGTTACAATATCAGAGAACTGATATAATTCCTCTTGATCCTTATATGGAATGAAATCAAGAGCTTACAAAATGCGAAAATTAAAGGTTTTAGTCAAATGGGAGACCCCTGGGGGGATTTGAACGCTCTTGAGGCCACTTCCGAACAGCAGCTTCCTTTTTTTTTGTCAAACCTGCTGAAAACTAGCAACCATATCAGATTGAAATATGCCCAAAAGCACTCTGAAAGTACCTTCGGGTCAGCTCACTTTTAACCAAAAAAAGGTAAGCTGAAAACTAGTTAAAAGGGGAAAACAGGAACCAAGGAAAGCAGGGTTTCCTTGGGATCTTGGCTTGCCTTTTGGGCAGCCAATAAAATGTGCACTTTTATTGCAGAATATGAAATTTTAACGTACAACAAATATAAATCAAATGCATGCAAGCTACAAATTTTCTTTAAAATTACATGCAGAAAATGACGATTTCCCTAAAGCTAGATCTAGAAAGCTTATGAAACCTTTTAAGAGCAATATCTAGACTATGGGCTTTGAGAGGATAGATCTATGTTGAAATTACTTTTAAGATGATAGATCTAAACAAAATCAAAGCTATGAACAAAGTAACCGGGTAAAAGAGTTGATTTTGAGGGAGGAAGGGGAGGAGAGAAATGCTGGTTTCCTTGAAGATCCACAGTGGAGCTTTCAGGTGGAATGTCGAGGGACTATGCCTTTGGAAGGATTTGGAGAGAGTGAAGAAGCAAACTAGATCAACATCCTCTCTAATGTAGGAACCTGCAGCTTAGCTGAAATCAAAAAACTTGCTGAAAAACTTGTGAGATCCGATTAGTACATACACAGAGATTCAAAATAACATGCATATAAGCTTTTATAGGACGTGCTGAATCTAGATCTCTAAACATGCATCAAAGGAAAGAGATGGCCAATAAACTTATTGAAAAGCACCTTTCCTATCAAGATTATAATAAGCTTATTATCAATCTTAACAACGGATCTACAAGCAATTAGCAAATCATGAACACAGATACAGGTTACCTCAGTAAAATAATGGCAATGATCATCCACACATACAATGGCACAACACCATCTTGCCTCCAAAGCTTCTCTTTATTTCAAATGAACAATAACAACAGTACAATAGCAGCAGCACCTCAATCCCAGTTCTAACTAGCTTGGAAGAGGTTGCTGTGCTTGGATATATACAAAAACCAGAAGATCCAGCCCAGAAGGGGCGCAAATCCCAAGGAGATAGACCAAATATGTTGATGGAGAGTCGATCAATGCCTGATCTGTGTCTAACTAAGCCAGATCTGAGTCTCACTGAGTGCAATTGTCAATCAGAGAGCTGATCTGACTGACACCTCAACCTGTTGATTGAAGCATCCACCAAAACTCATCCAGATGAGCCAAAACGTGTTGAGGAGAGAGGGAGGCCGAAATTCCCCATAAAGGATGTTGAAGATCAACTCTGGATCTGATTTGATCACCTCCTTCAGTCAAGGATTTGTCAGATTCAGTCAATCTGCTTCAGATTTGACTGATTTCAATCAAATCGGCTGAGAATCCATTGATTTATGATTTTGGATTTGCTCCATTATTCATCAATTTATTAATTAAAATAATCAATAAATGATTTTTTGGGGCTTTCTGACTTGAGTGATGGAAAATCACTCAAAACTAGGAAATAGTGGGTCCATGGGTTTACACGGTGCTCTTAGCTTGAAAATGAGCACCTACATGACTGAAACTAATTATTTGGCCCACTTTTATTACAAAATCAATTTTTCCAATTAAACTATTAAAAAATAGCCTAAGTTTTGGAAAAATTAAATTTTAATAAAAAACACTGAAAAAACTAAAAAAATGAAAAATTGAAAAAACCTAGGGGGACTTAGACATGTTCATAGGACTCGACCATGATGTCTAGCATGTTTATACATTGACACATAGACTCTAATAACCTCAATAGGCTTAAATGCCAAGCTGACCACCCCAACTTTGGAGGTATGGAGTGAAAAACTTAGAAATTATCAGTCGTTTATTCAACAACCAATATTAACCAAGGGAAAAAACACCCTGGGCTGATCGGATTGACAAATAAAGTCTAAGAGACCGAGTCTTTTACAGACACTATCATGCTAGAACATTTATTACAATTCCTCCATGGGGTATGAACATGTGATATAGTACAACAAACACTTCCTAGAAGTACTTCCAAAGGTCTTCTGAAGTCTGGACAAGTTATCCTTGTCCGATTCACTAGGATCACTTGATAAAAAACCACTAAGTACAACTTAGGTGGTAACACTATGCATTCTGGATCTTTACATTCTTCAGTTGGTTTCTTAGAGTCATCTTCCGGTTTATGTTCTTCCCTTCAAACAATTTGGTTAGGGCATCAAACATAGCTTTAGGTGTCTTTAGGGAGGACACCTGTGGTATGAGGTGATCCTTGATTGAATCAGCAATAATCCTCTTTGTCATAACCAACTTCTTCTTGTGTAAGGCCTTAGCCTCATCTCCCTCTAGAACTGGAACCTCCTCATTGATATAGGAGTCCAACTCATTTTCTTCCAGGCCTAGGGAGATCCTATACTTCCAGGCTTAGAAGTTATCATCTCCCTCAAGCTTTTCATCAAGCTTGGTATGATGAGACATCTTAACTGAGAACCTCAAATGGAAATACAAAAGATTTAGATCTTACCAGGTCAAGATGTCGGATCTGGATTTGGAGCTGAAATTCTGCAGTGCTGGTTCAGGAGCAGATTAGGGTTTGGCTTTTCCGGAGTTCTATCTAACCAAATGCTTTGATCTTGATCTCTAAACTTCGATTTTGAGGAGGAGATCAATCCAGGCTTGGGCTCACTGAAAAATTCCACTAAAGTGGATAGTCCTAATTTTCGGCAGCAGTGTCGGGTCCAAAACTGAAAAACCTCAGAATTGGATTCTGCTTCGATAGAAAGATGTGCCCTAGGGAGGAGAGTTATTCCAACCTTCTTTTGCTGAAAATCTGTGGAGAGAGATCCACAAAGTAGGAAGCCCTAGTTCCCGCAGCTGCACAGTGTCTTCTTCTCAGGTTAGCTCTGATACCATGTTAGATTTTTAACATTAAGCTAGCATTATATTAGGATCTTTAACTGAGAGAACAACAAGCACATCAATCAAACACAAGAGACAATGAACACAGTGTTTTTCCTCGGGGAAACCATAAATGGAGAAAACCCCGCAACTTCCTCAGAGATAGAATCAGCACCAAAGGTAAAACCCCAAAGATGATCTCCCGACAGCAGTAACCTCTTTCTTCCTAGCCCCAGTGTCTTCTTCTTCCTCAGCTATGCACTACAACTGAGTGTGAGTGAGTGTGCGATAAATAGAGAGGCTAGCTCTCTATTTATACTAATTCCCGACTTGACAAAACCCTACTAGGGTCGACTTCACTGGGTGAGTCTAACAACTCTAGTGCCCCGGAACTGTGGGGACTTTAACCCTTAACCAATAGTAGGAGGGTTACCCACAATGACTTGACATGACTTGTTTACATTATAGAACCTCCCGATAGGAACATCGAGGCATGACATGACTCAAGTACATTACAGACACATCCCGGAATAAACATCGGGGTACAATACATAAGATACATAAGTGAATACATTTCGAAGTTACAATTTCATCAACAGTCCTCAAAAGGATGATGATTTGAACTTTATTACTCAAGAGTTTGTGGATAGTACATAAGTTCCAAATAGGTAGGATCACATCAACAAGCAAAAAGGTCTTTAATCTCCAATCTTTTTGCTCCAATCACGATATTAGAACGATGATTCGGCTGGTACAATGGTGTCAAGGACATGCTTTCAACAACAAGATCTCTCAAGGGGATAGTCAAAGCAAGAGGAAGGAAATATACAAGTAACTAATGATTGTCTCCTTTACTTGTACTCTTATTTATAGCCAAGAGAAGATGAGGAGAAAATATGACAAAGGTGTGCATTGATATAGAAAGCATTTTGAAAAGGAATAAAGCACCTCTCATGCATTAAAAAGTCATTGAAAGCTACCTAGAATAACGCAAGTGGGGGTTCCCTTGAATGCTGACTGGAAATGTAAGAGGAGTCTGGATAACTATAGGTTATGACTCATGAGCCAATGTCACCTCACTCAAGTCCTTTCTCACTTTGGGTTGTGCTTTGGCAACAATGGTGGGGCTTGCCCTAAATGATCTATAAGGTTGGTGTGTGAAATGTATGGGGGTTTTATTGAGCCTTAGATCTTGATTTGTTAGTTGCTTTTTGGTGCAATTAAATTAAAATCAACAACATTAGCACACGATATTGTTAGAGAAGCAACCCAAAAACACGAATTAATGATAACAAATGCAACAAACACTAAAATTTCACTAATTAACAACTATTTATGCCTATTTATGCAACTAGAAGTTGCATATAAGCAAGTTGATTCAACATAATTTAAGGAAACACTTGCAATTAACTTTTGACACTTGATAGCAAGCAACTCCGCTTATTAGATAATTTACATGCTAGTTGTAAATATATTCATTAAGTCTTCCTTTATTTATGCTTTCAATTAATAAAATAGATTGAGTGGTGCCTTGTCTTTTGTATAGAGTTAATGAAGTGAATTGAAAGACAGTACACACAGCAAAGGAAATTGTATGAATTGTATCAACCTAAAACTTGAAAGAAAAAAAAAGAGGAAGTAGGAGTCTTCAACATCCGAAATAAGTTCTTACCCAGCACTAGAAGCCATCAATTGGTCATCCAAAAGGATGAAGTTTTAAGCTTTCTTACTTAAGAGTCTCCACATTATAGAGGTTCCAAACTTCAAAGTAGGTAGGAACACATCAACATGCCAAAAGGTCTTTAATCTCCATTCCCTCTTCTTCAAATGGAATAGTTACAATCATGATATTGGAATGAAAGATTTGGCCAATGCAAGGGTCTCTAGCACCTGCTGTCAACAACTAGATCTTTGAAGGGAATAATGGAAGCAATATGATAAAAAGACACAATGCACTGATGATTGTCTCCTTTTCTTGCAGTCTTATTTATAGCTAAGAGAAAATTGAGAAAAAGGGAAAAAAAAAGTGTGCTTAGCTTTAGTCAGCATCTTATAAAAAAGATGAAAACACCCATCAGTCACTTAAAAGCCATTGAAAGCTACCTGGAAGGACCCAAGTTGTGGTGATCTTCTCCTGCTAAATATATCCTGCATTCATGCCCAATTTGAGAGAACATAGAACAGGAGAAAAACAGGCCATATCACCACTTGCAAAAGCACTGAAAGTTGCATGGAATAGCCTGCTGCATGTATGGTGTAGAATTTAAAGGGTCATTTGAACAAGGGTGAGCTGATAATGGAGAAGAAAAACCACAAAAAGAGGTCTATAAGCCTTCTTAAGGAATGCTACCCTAGTTAGAGAAGATAAGACAAAAGGGGAAGATCATGCCTAGGATAGAAATGGAGATCCCCAAGTAAAGAATCCAAGTTGAGTTCCAATAGAGCTCCCTTTCCAAACATAGGAAGCTTTTGCATCAAGAGAAAAGTCAACAAAGGTGACTTTCCTAGCATAGAATCTTTCTAGGTGTGCAAGTAAACATGGAGAAAGCTTGCTTTAGAAAGCATTGCAAGTCAAAGATTTCATCTCAAGTGGGGTGCACTTGTCTAGGATGGATGCCAAGTGTCAACAAACCACTCACGCTCCATGAATCCTCTCTAGTGAAAACACAATTTCCAATTAAAGAATTTGAATGGAGTCCCAATAAATTCCATTTGCCCAACATAGAAAACTTTTGCGTTGAGAGAGCAGTCAACAAAGGTGACTTTCTTAGCATAGAAACTGTCTAGGTGTGCAAGTGAAAATGGAGAAAGCTTGCTTTAGAAAGTAATACAAGTCAAGGTTTCCATCTCAAGTGGGGCACACTAGTCTAGGATGGATGCCAAGTGTCAACAAGCCACTCAATCTCCATGTATCCTCTCTAGTGAGTGTGCACACCTCCATGGGCTTGAGAAAGATGACACATGTTCTGACTCCTCAGGTAGGGAAACCATCTAGGTCCACTCATAGGATAGGACCATGAAAATGCACCTGTTGGAGGTGGGTTAGGGAGCATATCTCCTTTCTGCTAAAAATGGAATGCATCATAAAATACCAAAGTTCTCTGAATCTTTTGAAACCTTTAACCTTTTTTCAGTGCTAGAAGGGGGGACTTAGGGTGCCTGGTATTTCTAGAAAAAACAAAAAGCAAAAAGTGCATGTTCTCTCCGATTGCCCCGAAAATTCCACCCTTGCTGTGCACCAATAAAGGGTATCCAGAAAAAGTATGGCAAATTAAAAAAAAAGCAAAATGTAGGAAAGAGAAGCACATTCTCTGATCCTCACCAATACTGACATTGCCGTGCTCAATAAGAGGTGTCCAAAAATGTGATTATATTATAAAAATATGGAGTTTCTTAAAAGGTAGAAAGTTACCCCAAGAACAAGTCTCGGAAAACTGAAACCACCCTTTTGGGGCTGTCATTCTTCCATGCATGCATCAAATATTGGGTGTCACATGCAAGCACGGGTAACCTGTTGAAATCAAAAGGATGTCAACCTGTAACCCTGTAAATCTATCCAACCATCTATTGGGAGGTGTGAGTTTCTTTGCTCCGAATGTATGCTCTGGAACTACCTGCAATAAACTTTCATCCAATTCTCAACTCCGACTAACAAAGATCTATGACCATGTGCCAAGTATGATAGCACTCATTAACCATCGATGCCGAATGATGAACTTGTATTGTTAGAGTTCACCCTGTACTATGTTCACAAACCATTGATGTCAAATGATGGACTTTTCGACTAGTCCATCCCATAATGTATCCATGATTGTCAATGCCGAATGAATGAACTTTTCGAGGAGGTTCTTTCTAGAGTACCCAAGAACCGTCAATGTTGAACAAATGAACTTTTGGTGGAAGTTTATTCTAAAGTACTCAAGAACCATCAATGCTAAATAAATGGGCTTTCTGAGGAAGTTATTTCTTAGTGGTAACAGGCCCTAAAGGGCCCAGCTTTCCATGAGAAACACTAAACATAAAAAATTCCAAATTTTAATTTTGTACATAAACCCTCCTGCAGGCCTTTGATTGAATGGGGCCAGGGAAAACAGCAAAAAATGTCATTAAACCATTTTTGAAATATTTCTCCAAGAATGGACAATGGTGGTTTGCTGGGTTATTTCTGCAACATTTGTAGACACTGCATTGAGTAGTTGACCATCTTTTGGGGATATTCCATTGTTCAAACTTCAAACAAACAAAATGGAAAAATCTGAAAATGTCACTTCCAAGCATAAAATTAGAACCATAATTGATGGCATAATTTGGTCATTTTGCCACTATCAACTACATTGTCATACTTAAGTATTGTTTTTGGTATTCTGGCATTTTGGATTATGTATTAACGCACTTCTATAATTAAATAAATAAAGTTTCATTGATTAACTCTCTAGTAACTAGTTTTAAGCAGTTTTTATTCATATTGTTTATGGAATTATCGTGTGTGTCATGGTTAAGTTAATTTTTCAAATTCTAATTTCCTATGTATTTTTGAAATTATCCTTGATTTTCCCTATTTTTTTGGATTTTTAAGATATTTCTTTTAACATACATAGTTTGTCATTCCCAACCTATCATTCCTTGGAAATTTGGGGGAAGCTTCTAGCCATTTGGACCGTTGTTCCTTGGTACCCCTGTTTCCTCTTTCGAGAAACTCATACAAAGTTGATAAAGTCAAATATAATATTAAATTACATAAATTATCATTTTTTTGAGCATTGAAAGAGAATTGTTATTAATTATAGAACAATATAGAGGCGCTGGTTCTATCCACAATGGATTTGATCATGTTGAAGGATTGCCAGGCCAACCCAAAACCCTCCTCAGCCTGATTTGATAGTCTGCTATTGAGAGAAAATTGTTCTTCCTTTTGCTACTCTAAACTTATGGATTGGCAATAATAGCCTCCTTTTCATAGATGCAAAAACAAAGAGAGGGCAACTATAAAATCTTTCAACCCTAGATTTCCAAATTCTGAAGATTACTTTGTAGTAAACTCATGTTTCTGTTTAAACAAACATAAAGCCAAAAATGTTTACAAAAAAGTGGACTTACAGCCCAAAAAGGACCTTGTACTAGATCCTTCATTTGGTTGCTATAAAACTGGGATAAAAAAGAAAATACTGCCATTAGGTATAGAAGGGCCAAAGCCTATAAGTCTGAAACCAACATGAGAAAATGAAAAAAGAACCAAGATACAATATGCTCAGTCACTAAGTGCTTGAACTAGGTTAGGTGTCGAGGGGTTCTTTTGTTGCCTGACTCATATGAGTTTTAGGAACTTCATCATGTCCATTTGTAGCCTCCTTCTCGTCTTGGCCCTTCAAGCTTCCATGGGGAAACATACTCCCTAAGGTTGTAACCTCTTCACCTGTCCGTGCGGCATGGAGTGTACCTACTCCAGTTTCTAGATCCTGTAATGAGTGTTGCATGGCCGATGTTTCACCTGTTGTGTACCAAACATCTTTAGGAGGTATTTGACTCTATGCACATGAGCTATTTTGTGTCTATGCTCATTATATTGCAATAATGTTATTTGTAAATGGTCCATTTTCATATAATAAGGGTGTAATGACTTTATTAGTGACTTAAGCCTCAAGGTAGGTTTTTTGCGTCATTATTGTTATAAATAGGGTTTTTAACTTTTTCCCTACCACATGTATCTCATATATCATTTTTATCAACACAATCAATTAGTTATTGGTGTTTATTGGAGATGTCTTCCTCCACTACCCAGATTTGTAGGTGCAATCCTACCTTGGGTGTGTAGGTGCCGCCACTCTTTCCTTTGCTTTTGGCCCGTTAGTTCTATTTGTATTTTTTTGGTAATTTCAATAGTTGCAGTGTCATTCTATGTATTGGAGCACTGCATCATTTTCCTGATTTCTTGTGCAAAGTCATCAACTTTCCTGCCACAGCCAGTTTGTCTGCTGCGTCCACTGCCTTCTAGTCTTGGAATGCCTAGATGGTGTTTTCAATCTCTTGCAATGCTTCTTGTAGTGCATGAAGGTCAGTTTGTAGGTTTTCACACTGGCCATATTGCTTTGAAGTCTCTGTGAAGGGCATTGATATCTCTAGGATGATTGTGCTCACCAACTTTCCTTGTGGATGCATAGCAGTGGACCTGAACTCCTATCTATCTTACAAACTTCACAATGCTTCTGCACTGCAACTTCATGGAATGTGAGGGGTTTAATAGATCCAATTGTAAGTGGACATGGACTCCCATCTTTCTTACAAACTTCAGAATGCTTCTGCACCACACACCATGAAATGTGAGGGATTTAATAGATCTGATCGACAATCTCCTTTATCTTCAAATCTATCTCGCCCTTTGGGTGATTTGCCTCTATTTGAGCCATTAAATCTGGTTCCTCGTTGAATTGTCTACACCACTAATTGTTACATCATCAGTTTTATTCATTAGACCCTTGCTTTGGGTAATCACCAGTGTTCTATAGGGATATGCTTCTGAGGGTAGGGGGCATGCTCCTTGTGCTCCTGGGATGTGGGTACACAGACACCAAAAGGGACATTCCCCATGTCCCCTTTTTTTGGTGGAGGGGGAATGCAATGGGGTACGTTCCCCTCAAAAAACGCAACTCTACTTTTGACCAAAGTCCACCATTTGGAGGAAAAAAAGGACAAAAAATCAGAATAAAAAATAAAATGAATGTAAGCGTAATCCACAGGTGGGGAGCAGGGCCCTGATGAAGCACGACTCAGGTTAGTTAGTGTGCCACGGAGTATTCTTGAGGGTGCAAATGATTCTGATTCAGATAGCAACATTCCCATGGTTGGTCCTTATTCCTTTGTGCAGTAGCTGGATGCAGTGACTAGGGTGCATTGCCTGGAACAGTGATGCTCATTTATCAGTTGACATGTTCTTAGACCAGTTATCTTAAGACTTAGATCTATGTCTTATGAATTTGGGAATCATGGTTATTACATGTATCATTAATTATTTATTATGTTACATATATTTGTTGTTGTTGATTTTTGTACCTAGGAAAGTGTTCCCCTAGGTGACTTTTGCCTTAGTCACTTAAAAGGGGGAAATAAAGTGACCTTTGCATTAAATGACTTGAGATGAGCATTTAATTTGACTTTAGAGAATAAAGTCACTTTTTGGAAAAAATTAAGTGAGGTGAGTGAAATTAATTTTAAATGAGATTTAATGAGCATTTAATCTCATCCACTCATCTTATCCAATCTCAACTGTTGGATTAAAAGACCATTCACTTACCCTAGGGTTTTCACCAAAAAGGCAAGCAAAGGCAAATCACATTCACTTTTGAGAAAAGAGTGAAGGAGAGAGCTGAAAGGGAGCAAGCTGGGCACAGTTTTTGAGGAGGCAGCATTTATTGCGGCATGTCTGTACAGTCCGCACTGTACGGATTCCGTACAGGGCACATTTCTTGAGGCGAGTGCGGGCTCAGTTTTTGAGGAAGAAATTCGGGCACATAATTTGAGGCAGATTTCTGGGAACATTTCTTGAGGCAGGGTTGTGCACGGTTTTCGAGGCAAAGATTGCAGGCACAAATCCCGAGTTCTGTTCCATACAGAACAGTCCATACAGACAGGACGTACGGCTGCTGTACAGCCCATACAGCAGCACGGTTTTTGAGGCAGCTACAGCAGAAAATCTGAGTTTTATATTTTCCTGCTGGGCACGGAAAAAGAGAACTTTTTCTTTTGGTTGAGATAAGTTGGTCTGAAAATTTTCTGAGTTTTGCTGTAATCTTTTCCTGAAAATAAAAATCTCTCTCTCCAAACAGTTCCCCTTGTGCGATTTTCCTGGGCAAGTTTGCCAAAAATCCCTGAGTCTGAAATTAATGGTGTGCATTTATTATTTTATTTTCTTTCGTTAAATGTGAGTTTCAACAGTGTTTTATTTGTCTGAAAATATTGTGCAATTTCTTGCTTCATGAAATCTGGGTTGGACATTAAACTTCGAACTTTTTGACATTGAAACCGGGTGGCTGAAAACTGAGAAAAACTTTCAGTTGTATGTTATTGGCGCATTGTTATCTAGAAGATTCAAAGATTTATGTTTAGTTTTCATATATTTTAATTTTTTAGTATCTTGGGTAGGGTCCCCTAAGTTGGAGACCCCAGTGCCCTCTATGATGTTCCCTAGAATTTGGGGGTGCTTCCACATGTCCCCTCGATGTGTATCCCCAGTCCCATGTTGCCGTATCCCAGAAATTTGGTGGAACATTGGGAGTTACTTCAATTCAGTTGACTCTGGATGGCTTAAAGCGACCCTTTTACCATCTCAACAATCAATTTTGACTCATCAGATATTAATTGTCTTAATGCCCATGATTAATACCATTGCAGACCTTTGTAAACTGTTAATGATTTTATAATATTATGTCCTAGGCCCCAGGCATATTTTATCAGAGTTTCTACTTCTGGATCCTTCACGAGCTCTCTGCCATGCATAAATTGCACTTATTAACACCTATACTAACATCTGCGCTTAATAGTAAAATGGTCATTACTTCTAACATAGATCAATACACTTGTCCCTGATAGAATCAAAACAAGCCATTTATTCTTATTGAAAGTTTTTTTCTTGTGTTTCTATGCTCCCACCCTCCAGCCTGTAGGTGGGAATGAGATTGTTGGTACAAAGGACCCTGATCGTCAATTGGCTCATGAAGGGCGAACATGTCACAAGAGTGATTTGAATTCAGGTAAGGAGGATAACTTTTCCCGTCTACCACTTGAGCCAGACTCAGTTAACACTATTCTTATTGATGGTTGTTTTATTCATCGATCAATTTACTGAGCCTAATTCTCTGCAAAATTTGAAAATAGCTTAGCCCATTTGCTTTGGGTTGGTGCAAAGAAAGTTCAAAATGAGGTAATTTTTGTTATCAAACATCATATATTTATGTTATCAACCGTTATCCATTCATCAAATCTGTGTTTGGAAACTACAGATGTACTACGGGAGAGAGGACAATAGAATGATTACACACGGATATTTGTGATTCAGCTGGTGGCTGAGTCATCCTAATTGGAATGGAAATATATAGCCATCAACTTGGATAGAGATAACACTGATAATTGTGAAATGTTAAAAACTGAACCTATTACATCTTGGAGCTTAGTTAATCAGGCTTAAAATTTTATACAACCCAAAATTTTATACAACCCAGTTATGTTAATATGTGATGCAACTTTTGGTCTTTACAGTATGTTTTTCTTTTATTTCTAGATATTTTGAGTGGCCTGCTTCTTCTTTACTGGGAGTTCTGTTTTCGTTGAGAATCAAATCTTTTGTTTGAGATACAGGAATGGATAGAAATAACACTGATAATTGTTGAATTTTAAAAACTGAATGAATTTTATCTTGGAGCTTTGTTAATTAGGCTTAAGTTTTCTATACAGGCCCATTTATTTTATCTCTGATGCAATTTTTGATCTTTACATTATGTTTTTTTTTCTTAAAATTTCTAAAGATTTTGAGTGGCCTGATTCTTCTAGCCTTTACTGGGAGTTCTGTTTTCCTTGAGAATCATTTATTTGAGAAATATGAATTTGTGCATTCCTTTGGGTGGCTTCATGTCCCTGCTGTAGTGCACATGGATTTTGTTCCTTGCACTTTCTCCTGAATTTTCATTTGGGCATATTGATGTGGACTATGATTGGCAATTCATGTCAATCAACTAGCTTTTACCAAATTCTTGAACGATCACAAATTAAATCTTGTTAGTTTTCCGTGCTGTAGTGCACATAGATATTGTTCCTCACACTTTCTCCTGAAGTTTCATTTGGGCATATTGATATGGACCATGACTGGCAATTCATATCAATCAACTTAGCTTTTAGCAAATTCTTGAATGCTCACAAATTAAATCTTGTTAGTTTGTTGCTGCGTGATATATTAATAGGATTCTCAATGCTGGGCAGTTCACTTCAATTGTGTTTATACTAATCATCAATGATCATATGGTTGACAGGAGAAACAGGAGCCACAGCCGAAGGAAGTTGTAGCTGGTGAAAGTGAACAGCAGACAGAAGAGGTTACTGGTGAAGTAATTGCTATTGAGGAAGAAACAAAAGAAGTGCCTGAAGTGGATGGAACTACTGCAGAGGCAGAAGCTACTACAGAAGCAGAAGCTACTACAGAGGTAGAAGTTACTGCAGAGGAAGAGACAGCTGGAGAAGAAGAAACTAATGAAGAGGAAACTGCAGAGGAGCCAAAAGTCAAGGCATGTTCAATGACTTGTGACTTTTGCTTCTGCTTGAGTTGATGTTGAGCTTCTAAAATGTTGGAGATTAGTGCGTGTTGCATTTTTTTGTCAATCTCATTGAGTGGTAAATGTGACTTTTAATATGTTAGTTAAAGCTGAGACACTGGTATCTGCATCTGTTATCATTTATGAAATAGATTTTAATATGTCAATGTCAGAAATTTCCTAGAAATAGGGAGCATTACAGAAAAACTATGACAACTAAGAAAATTGCAAGGAAAAATAGGTAAAATACGAAAATGGGTAATAAGATACATGGGAAGTATCTCATGTGAGCTCTAATGTTAGTCTGTAATAGGTATTATACAGATGTATGTTGTCTCTTTTTCATTTTCATGTTTTACATCTTTCTGTTTGTCTTTTTTGTTCTTCTGTGGTGTTTGCATGTAATCTTGAAAGGGGGCAGGAATGTCTTTAGTAGTTTTTCATGCAGTCTTGCAGTTTTGGAGATTGGATACTAACCTGGCTGCAGTTATTTTTTCAGTCATTTTTTCCTCTCTAACATTGAACTAACTATTTGAATTGTTGAAATCAGATCGAGGACATAAAGACTGCACCGGCAGATTTCCGTTTTCCCACAACTAATCAAACTAGGCACTGCTTTACTCGCTATATTGAGTATCACAAGTATGGTGAATGAATTTTGTTCGTTTGTTTTCTTAGTATTTTTCTTTTGAGCTTTCATACTTCTACCTTTTTAATTGTATATAGGCATTCCTTTATCTGTATAGGCCTGGTTAGAAATTAAATAAATATATTGGATGCAGATGCATAGCTGCAAAAGGTGAAGGAGCAAGTGAATGTGAAAAGTTTTCCAGGCATTATCGCTCACTTTGTCCTGGTGAATGGGTAAGTTGATGATCTGCAGTTCTTTTGTTTTAGTGCTTTATCTTTGCTTGGGTATTCTTATTAAATTGAGAACATAGATCTGTGGACCAACACACAACTCACAAGATAGATCAGACAATTTACTCAGAAATTGAAGAATGAAACAGTGCAAAAATGGCTTGCAACTGTGAATGCTTTCATTAATCAAAAGTAATTGGACAATAATTACAATGTAATACACTTGTATTAATAACCAGTCAATTCGAATGCATGAGAGAGGAATTCGAATTGATTGACTCTACCTAACTGCATGGATAACTGGACATGTCTAAATTATTATCAGAACTCAACTAGTTAGCCCCAGTTGCCTCAATCAGTGCACCAGTTAGTTAGAATCAGTTAACTAGCCTAACTGAATGTGGTAGGTGAGGAATTGTGCCTTCCCACATGCAATCAATCAATGACTGGCGCTAAGTGAATGTAACTGGATGTAATTGAATGTAACTGACTCCTAACTGAACTCAATTGAAGGAGGTTGGTTCCAGCACTCCCAGTGGCTCCTAAATTGTAGGGATTGGTCTCGGAGGCTCCTAAACTGATGCATGCAAGTGCAGTCAGTGGCAGTTGGCCTCAACTAGTGTTCCCCACACTCTAGTAACTGGTGCATGTGGCCCAATTAGGCCATGTGGACCCAATGATGCTAGTGACTAAATATATACTGAAAGACTCTTAATTTAGACATGATTGACCAAATTGGACAAGGGAGGATTATAATCCTAACAATTCTAAGTCTGTATTTTCGATCTTAAAATGCAGTTGTTTGTTAAATTGGAAAGTTAGTATGATTACTTTTAAAGATATGATGAAATTAATTGGTCTAAAGTTCATGGCACAGAGGGAATCTTTGGAAAAACTCAGAAAGGTCAAAATGATTTCACATGTTATGCAGCTACACATGTTTTCTCCAAAATTATGTGGATGACTGCTTCTGTTATTTCTTAAATGGTGTTTGTCCAAACTCTGCTGGGTGCCAGATAAATTCTTTTGTAAATGACATAATATAAAAAGAATTAAATTCAGCATTTAGAGTCCATTGAAGGTCAAACATGTCCAACCAAAGCCTTCATACTCTAGATTGTGTTTTGCATTGAGCTACCTTCACTTTGTGTATTTCCACTTTCTTAGATTAATTGTAGTTTTCTTCTGAATTGTTTCTTTTTTGGTTTGGGAAAATCCATCCTATATTTCATTACTGCAAAATAAAGAATATGTCAATATCATATGCCGTAGAGCCAAACATTGATTTCAGGGGTTACCGCTTTCCTACACAGGTGAGGAGAGAGCATGCCAGTTTTGGCTCTGATCTAAGAGTCTCCATCTTTCTTGAAAATGCGAACCTTAGTTGACATCTCTACAACCAACTCTGATCTAAATGTTGTGACTTCTCCAAACGAATCTGATTAGTCACCCCATTAAAGGTTGCAGGGTATCATCTTATCAATAAAAAGAATTACTTGTCAATTTGATGATGGCCTAAATTCCTTTTTTTCTGTATATTGGACCATCCATTTGTCTCCCAAAATAATCCTTTTGAAATAAAGAGGGATGATAAAGGCAATGGTGTATTCAACCAACAATCCATGTCCACATGGCTCTACATAACATGCTTAAGTAATTCAGTTTTATGGCAAACTACATATTTAATCATTTGTAAGATTGGGGCAATGGAGCTATTTCTTAATTGCTAAACTGTTATTGAGGAACAAACACCCAAGTGCTCTAGTCTTAAAAGAAGAGTGGGATTTCCAGATACCTTGATATGTCCTAAGCGATATTGTTTCATTTTCTCGGCTGGTCCATTATTTTTAAGTCAGTTTGTAAGGGGGTGATTTGGCTAAATCCGAGAATAAAGTTCCTTAGTTCTGTAATCCATGAAGGGGCTTCTCAAATGACCATTTTCAATCTTTTCAACTATATCCCTGAGCATCAAACTTCATCTAAACAAGTTGTCCAGAATTGTCTTTTTTTAGAAGAAAAATATTTTTTGTAGCAATATTCATTAATAATTTAATATACAGTAGACTGGCGATTCCTGATATCTGTCAGAGAATTACACTATTTTTGCAAAATCCTGACAATAACAAAGTTTACAAAATTTTGGCATATGGTGCCAGTAATTCTGGAACATTTTCGTTACTTTCACCTATAATTGGGCTGTGTTCCAAATTCCCATGACAAAATTTACCAAAAGCCATATTTGACACTACCCCTGAAAACACTCAAGACTACTAACATGCTGAAGAAGAATAACACTTTAGAAATACCTATCAAACGATCAGATCTGCATAAACCAAAACCTTATATGGGGGATTCAAGACTGTAGACACTTCATATTAAGAGAATGTATCAAACTAACAGTAAATGGATGATAGATCTATGAAAACTTAAAAGAGATCTGAAAAACCAGATCAGCATACTAAATCTGCAGTCCAATCACATTGGTTTTGACTACTATGAAAAGAAGATTACACAACCCTACACAGCTTCTTACAAGTTCATACTACAAAGCTGTCTAACTAGAACACACTGGCAATCTCATTAACTATACACATCACTCTAGTGTGCCCCTCCTTCCTTTATATGGGATAAGTGAGAGGGTTTACAAGAAAAAACCCTAGACCTAGCTCCACTTAAGAGAATGGGTCCACAAGTGGAGTGCTTCACCTTGACAAGGTTCACTTTAACCCCAAGCTACTCATGTGCCTGTCATGGTAAGGGTATGGGGTTGCATGAGAACTCGTGCCAAACATGTTTCTTCAAGTAACTAACTTAAGTAGTGCACCCCACATGTTCCAAGGTAGATACACGCCCACACGAGCCCAACTCCACATACCTATGCAACTCTACATATTTCTAGGCAACAACTTAAGTAGTGTACTCTACATGTCCAAGTATCCAGGGGTCAAAAAAATAGATGGCAAAAGGGGGTACGAGACAATTCGCCCTTGTGAGATTAACTCCCACTGATGCATCCCTCTCACCACAAGAGAAACACTCTCCAAGCAATAGGTAAACTAACATATATGTGGTAGATAGTAGATACTCGATACTTCGGTATAAGGAAGCATCTTCGATACTTGCATGCTTATCATTGTTCCAGGTTTGCACGTCCTCAGCTTATAGTCACCTTCAAGCTGTTCATTAACAATTAGATGATGTCTATTTTATAATTTATGGCCATAGTCCTTGTCTGGTGACATTCTGGTGTTTTAGGCATTTGCTATAGGCAAAGTTTGGTGAATTATGAACCAATGGGATTCATATGGCATCCTTTTCCAGTTTTTCATTTGGTTTATAGCTAAACCTATTTCCATTGAATCTATTTGATCTTTGACAAATTAAAATTTGGGATATTTTTTAATTTTTAAAGCTGACTGGAGTTTCATGTTAAGATGAGTTTTGTGTTTGATGCTTTCAGAGGAGAGTACTTAAATTGGTGGCATCTTGTCTTTTAGTTCAATTCATTTGCTGACCGTTCTGCTACTTCACGTGTTTGCAGATTGATAGATGGAATGAGCAGAGGGAAAATGGAACTTTTCCTGGACCTCTGTAATGCAGTTGTAGTTCATTACAGATCTTTGACATGAAATTTCTCTGCCTCTGCGTCAATTTTGCATCGGAAATGAAGCTTTTATTTGAGGGCCATAGACGAACTCCAGATTTTTTTTTCTAAAGTTAAGACTGATTTGAGAGGTGGTGTCTCTGCATTTGATCCCTGGGATAACATTAAAAAATCTCAGAGATTGGGAGATGGCCAATGCTCTTTTCCAATAATTGTTTCAATAAATTCCATTGCATATTGTATACATCAAGCAGTCCATTTGAGCGTATTGGTGGTATGTGGCAATGAATGACACAATCCCAATTTATACCAAGATAATATTGCTTGTGAAATATTTCAATAATAGGATGAGTTTGTCATCAGGCTTGATAACTGCTTGAATGCCAAATCCTCTATCACAAGTGAGATACATACTGCTGAATGAAATGGTTCCTTTAGTTTTTATTTGGAGGGGTCTTCTATTGTTATAGGTGGCTCCATTTTTTAGTACATACTTTCAAGGTTGTCTTTCAATATTTATCTGCTCTGCTTGCCATTTATACTACTACTCCATAAGAGCAGACATGTGTCTCGTATAAGAGACGAGTTCAATAAATTTATAGAAATAAGTCAATAGAAGACGTTAAAGTTAAGCAATCGGCGTATTTTTAATTATTTATGATTCTTTACATTGTGTAGGTGGTAGCTGCAGGTTCACATGCATTGTGATTTTACTCAATCTATGCACAAAACATATTCCAATAATGTCCTTGGTTGATGGGCTGGTGGCCAATTTCTTTGGAAAGGGCCATCGATGATTGTTGACCGTTTTTGTTACTTCATGGTTTGGCTATATTCTTGAATACAACCAGAGGCAGCATAATCATAGAGGTATCTATGTTTTGGGTAAATAATGGCCAAGCCTTATCTTGGTAGTTTATTGATAATATAGCATTTTTTAGAGCGCTAATGAGGATGTGTTTATTTAAACCTTTGTTTTTGTAAAGTCGGATCTGCCATTACTCTTTTTTAGTGTCATTGTTATTTTATTTATCTTGTGGCACTCCTACATGGGTTGTTCATTATGGCAGGGAGCTATTGCAAGATAGACAGATTTGTAGATTTTTGGAATTCCCTTTTTGCTTTAATATCTTCTTGATAGACATGTGGCAATGAATGTTTACGAAGATTTAAAATAACTCTTGGTAGATCTACTTAAGAATTTGGAGAGGAGGACGTGCAGAGCCAAAGGCTCGCACATACAAACTGGAATGGTATAAAACCAATTCAATTAACAAATGATAAATGATTACAATATATAGGTAACAGCACTAAATCTAGATCCATGATATGTGGATCTCAAACCTATGCATACCAAACATAGACAGTACACCTCAACACACTCCCAAACAATCTGCCTAGCATTTCTACATTATATCTAACATCCTCCCTTAATGTAGAAATGGATCAAAATATGCATGTAGTTCCACGCTTACAAATCAGCAAAGCAATTTAACAATTTAATCATCTAGGATTCTACAGTGCTCCACTTCATCTTGACCTTAATTGTTGTCAGATAATATTTGTTTATATTTTTCCGTTTCCTTCTCTTCCAGCTTGACAACTTGAAGTCCTCACACATTGATGTATATTTCATTTGAATGTGTATTATACAATTTGGTTGAGCTTCTGTTGTCCTGAATCTTCCTTGTGCTTCTGCAAACTTTTCACTGATAATTGTCCTCCTTGATCGGTTGCAATCAACTATGTTCTGTGCAGTGGAATTCTGCAACAATATCTCTTCATCATCCGCAAACCTGATACATTCTTCATCACAAACATAGTCAACATTTTCAGCATTCTTTGGCTTTTCAAGCCAGTCTGCAATAAACTTCAACTCTGCATCATAGTCATTTATTTCTGCTTCAGCTGTTCTCACTCCTGCCAACAAATTATTTATTACAATAATTTCCAAATTAATTAAAATTCGTTCTTCTATTGTAAGATATTCTTCATCATATTTAGGCTGAAAATCAAATTTTAATGCAGCAACAGGAGACAATTTTAATGCAGCAACAGGAGACATTTATCTTTTCTTTACTCAGGCAGCTGGACAAGCCAGCAGCCACACCAGTTTGCTCTTCTCTGATCGCGAAAATTACACAGGCAGCTCTTTGCTCTTTGCAGATCGGCACTCTTCACCTTCACACAATCTTCAACGCAGAAATACGTCCTCCTCTACACAGTGGCTTAGTCTGATAGTTTCAGCAAGTAATTGTTTTGATCAGCAATTAATTGGACAGCTTCCCGTTCAGTTTAGGGCAGTGATCTTCATGCCCAGCACTCCTTCAATGTGTAGCACCTTCAACATATAACAGCGAGCTCATTCAACAATGTGGGGCAATGCTCTCTCCTTTCTTGGCACCAAAGCCCCACGCTTTCTCCTTAGCATCAGCTACAACGATCCCTTCTCTATACACCGCAGCGATCTGTAGCATGTAACGCAAGCACCAACAAAAAATTGGCAGCGATCTTCTCCCGTCAATCATTCCAGCAATTCTCCTAGGAAGGCAACTGAGCAATGTTCACATTCACCCTGTGTGAGGCTCTACAACAGGTTCTCTGGCAGCTATCCACGATCTTTAATCCAGGTTCTCAGTTGCAGCGATCTGATAAACTATCACGGCTCTCTGGCAGCGATCTTCTGGTCACAGCGTTCAGCCTTCAGCTTTGGCAACAATCTCATCAAATTGAGCAGCGATCCAGCGATCCAATGAGTCTCCAGGTGGACAGAGTCAAGACAACGATCTCCTTTTAGCCATATTCCTTCAGCTATCTTTCCCACGCAACGATTTTACACAGAGAGGCTCCTTTAGCGATCTCCTCATAGCACGCCTCAATGGGCTTCTCAACATCCAAGGATTTCCAGGAAATCACAGCCAGCCACAATGGGCATTCACAACAGGCCAATCACGCTCACACAATAGGCCACTAGGGCTCTTCAACATCAGGCCACAAAGGGCTCTTCTTCAGGCCAATCAGGCTCTCTCAATAGGCCAATCAGGCTCTCACAATAGGCCACTAGGGCTCTTCAACAGCAGGCCACAAAGGGCTCTTCTTCAGGCCAATCAGGCTCTCTCAATAGGCCAATCAGCCTCTTCACTCAGGCCAGGCCACTCAGGCTCTCACAGGCGACAATGGACACTTCTCATAGCCAATCAGGCTCAGTAGGCCACTAAGGGCTCTCACACTCAGGCCACAACGTCACAACGGGCTCTTCTCACAGCCAATCAAGCTCAGCAGGCCACTAAGGGCTCTTCTCTTATGGCAGAGATCGGCTGCGTCAACCTCACGGCTCTCCACGGGAACAACTCCTCTCCAACGTTCAGATTTCCACGGAGTGATTCAGTCTTCATACAATCAACCTCACACGATAGCAACTCCTCTCTAGCGTTCTGATTCAGTCTTCATACAATCAACCTCACACGATAGCAACTCCTCTCTAGCGTTCAGCTCTCCACGCATTGATCTCCATGCAGCTCTTTCGCGGGACAATATCTCAAGACTGTGATCTCCTTCCGGCACCTGCCAGCGAGTAGATTCTCAGCACTGGCTCCTTTAACAATTGCAGCAAACTCTCGGCACAGGCTTTCTTATAATCATCAACGCCAACTCAGGGCAACGGATCTCAACACTCAGGCTCTGATACCAACTCAAGAATTTGGAGAGGAGGACGTGCAGAGCCAAAGGCTCGCACATACAAACTGGAATGGTATAAAACCAATTCAATTAACAAATGATAAATGATTACAATATATAGGTAACAGCACTAAATCTAGATCCATGATATGTGGATCTCAAACCTATGCATACCAAACAGAGACAGTACACCTCAACACACTCCCAAACAATCTGCCTAGCATTTCTACATTATATCTAACAGATCTATCATCGATCTATTGCTGCAAGTGGGGTGGTCGATATAGTATATAGACTCTAGAGTGTATTTAAAGTCACTTGCAATTGTGTGAGTAGTCTGTTTCAAACATATGTCTATTCCCATAATTGAAATTGAAAATGCATTTTAGTTTGAACGTTGGAAGGGTGATTAAAATAGTTCATGTTGCAGCTCAAACTGCTTTATTTTGCAAATTGGTGGTTGGAGCAATTTTCAATAATGTTGCATTGAAGTTCTTAGAGCTTAAACTAAAGAAGGAAACCCTCTTAGACTGCAAATTTAGGAGGTCTTGAGCACTTGTTGCTTTGCAGTGTTAATGATATTTTCTGTACCGGCAACATTCAGACAGTGTTAATGAATGTTCCTGTCAATTACCAAACATTTAAGAACTATGTAATTGTCCACTCCATTGTTAACCAACAATATGTTAAGTTGAAATCCTTCTTATTGCACCGGGAGTAGCGAGGTGCTTTACAGCCTAGTACGGGGGAGATGTTGTCACATTACAAAAAATAAAAATTAATTTAAAAAATTCATGTATCAACATAGATTCATCTGAAATCTGAACTTGTAAATTTTTATAAAAATGTAAAAAAGTTAGATAATTTTTTTTTATACCTCTATAAATTGGATCTCTCTTGGCGCTTGGTTGATCCAGATTTAAGATGGATCTATAGTGGTGTAACTATCTACTCCATTGCTAACCAATGGAATGGTGGCAGGTCATTTGAGATAACAACTGTAGAGTACTATGCATTCTCCATGCCACAAATGTCGACAGAGCATCATGAATGGAATTCAAGGCTAAGCCAGACTGAGGAATTTGTTATCCCTTAATGCCATTCAGTCACATTTCCAAGCAAAGGGCAATCTTACCATGAAATACAATCACATCTCTGAATAATTTTCAGATATATTCAATTCAGCTGGCATGATTAAGAGGATGGGATCATGATAAAAATTACGAGATTCATGTCAACTAACAGTTTCAGGACTGTTCATTTCCAAGGAAAGCACAATCTTTCTATGAAACACAATCACATTTGAATATTTTTCAGATATATTCAATTCAGCTGGCATGGTTAAGAGAGAAGTATGATAAAAAGAAGAGAATCACGTGAACTAATAATTTTAGGTTATTTATAACCACTTCACATTTCCTTATCCAATAACAAGGACTCAACATAGGAAACAATAATCATTGTGTTTTACACATTGAAAAAAGTTGCCAATGCATGTTCATAGCGGTTGGAAACCTAATCCTAATTGGAAACCTAATCCTTCAGGTTAGGAGATATTGAAGAAATGCAAAGAGTCATCTTGGAGTTCAAGAGATGGTTTAGAAGATGAAACCAAGCATCACTTGAAATTGTATTAATATGTATTCTATTCATGGAGGATTCCAACAATGGAATTAACTGTGAGGCAGTTCTTTGTTCTCTTTAGACTCGCCATCACGATGACTCTTTTTGTGTGATTCCTCCTGCATGCTTGGATGATTCTCTGGTGTGTTTGACTATTCCAATGCTGCGTAAAGGTGAGGAAACCCTCTCTGCATAAACACTACCTCGACCAAAGAGCTTTTGTGTGAGTCTGCACGAGAAGAACTGCGCACAACTTCACCTGGTCTACGTTGCGACAAGTCTCCTAAAACCTCCCCATGTCTTGCCTCTCCTCCATGAAGCTTCATATTGAGCTCTCCGCTCCCTGTTGTATTTCTAAATGTGGCATTCTTGATATGGGATAGGCCAAAATCTCCAACCATAATTCATTAATAGCCACACAACTTCAACAAAATGTTGATTATAAGAGAGGAATAAAGCAAAAAACCTTCACATTCTAGTTTTTGTCAACCAAAAGATTTGTGATGAGTTCAAGCTCCCGATAAACAAAATTGGAGGATTCTAGTGATGACGAATTTTTGAGATAATGCAAAACTGCTCAACAAATGTCATACTTAGATTCATACATTGAATTGGCCACCACAAGACAATGTAAGAATAGGTTGAGATGATGCACATGACAATTGTACTCATTTAAGAAGTCCATACTCATATTTGTATACTGGATTGCTTTCTGTGGGATATTCATGTTCTCTGAAGACCTTGTTGAGGCCTGGAAATTCGCAGGCAACAATAGAAAGGGATTCTCCCCAGTCAACGTTCCCAACTAGCCCGTTGACTGTTTGGTATGGGGAATCCGTCCGGTTTGCGGTTCGGCTACCGTAGGTCAAGTAATAGAAACAAAGGTTTTACCGGTTGCGGCCCGGTCCACTGTGTTTTTGTATTTTGACTTAAGTATGATATGCATATGCCTAATTAACCATGCAGGGTGATGAGGATGCAGGGAGCGGTCACAATGTGATGCGCAGGTTCTTACCTCTCGCCTTAAGGCTCACAAGCGTCCGTATCACATATGTAGCAATGAAATGAACTAACTATCTATCTACCTACCTATCCCCGGGGAGCCAGATTGTAAATTATTTGTGAGTAACGTGTATTGTACATGCAACATAAAGAGAAACTACAGTTAGCTGATATTTCTTTCCACAATGCATGAACGATTAAAGATATTTCAACAACCAAATAGCCAATTGTTTTATGAACCGCATACATTACTCATGGTGGTCATTCCACAAAATAAACCAGAAATCATTTAAACAAGAACATAGGTTCACAGAGTTAGAACGATCTCACGGTTAATGGACAAAACTGGAAAACAAAATAGTTCGTCTTTCAGCCATCCACAGCATGACATTTGGACATTCCACCAATCTTTCTCCAACAGGCAAACCATATTTCTTTATTGCAAAGAGAAATAGTTCTTCTTACAATATCGCTTTTTAGTCTCACTGGGAAAAAGCCCTTTTTTCCCTCTAAGTCTTTTACATTTATACAAAAGGGTGGGACTGTTGGGCTGCCCAAAGTGACCTTTGGGCTTCCCAACCCCTCGTTTCCCAACATTCTACTTTTCTTAAATGTTTTACAAAAATAATTACAAATTACAATAATGACCGATCTTTCATGAGGAGGGTCCCACTTGGACGTCTAGAAACTTCTTCCATGACGCAGCATCAGAGGCAATGCCCTCAAATGCGCAGGGTTCCAAAAACTGAATGTTGATTTCAAATTTTTCGGCTTGGTTCTTTATAGCCTCCACTCTGGCTGCGCTTAATCGAAGCTGGTCTTCCAAAAGCTACACACTAACTGCTGAATGGCTTACTTCGCTTCTTAGAATCTGGTCATCAATGGCCTTAATGTGTTGCATTCTTGCTTCTTCATCTTGATGTCTTTTCTGCAATATCTCCACAAATGAATTGTGGTCTGGGAAATCATCCAGCCTTTGCTCGGCTTCTACTTGGCACCGGTTGTATGTAATGAGGACTCTCCTGAAAAATTCTGCGCAGGCCCCCTTTGTCTTCTTGACTGCTTTCTTGAAATCCTCTGCGGTGTTAATAGCAAATTCTATTAAGTCGTAATCCCGCTTGAGGGCTTGTTTATTTTTTGATGGCAACTCGGCTGGAGTTTCTTCATTGCTTTCCAAACTCGCCATTCTTGCAGTCAGGACCTCGAGGACGTCCTGAGATCTGTCCACAAAGTAAGATGCAGTTTCCAAGATTTCTTCCAATCGGCCGTCGATCTGCAGCACTCTACATCTCTCCTCTTCAACAGCAGTCTGTAGCTGCAGCATCTTGGATTTTTGGGCCAAGACATGCTTTTTGAATGGCTGGAGGTTAACTTGCTATTCTCTTGCTTCCTCCAGAGCAGTGGTCAGAGAAGAAATCTGCTCTTGATGTTTCTCTCTCTGTTCTTGGGAGTGCATCTCACTGGCCTATAAGATAATCCTTTGCTGCTCTTCTAACTCTTCCACCTTCTCCTGTAGTCGTTCCTTTTCTATCTTCAGTTCTTGATACTCTTTCTGTATTTTCTCCAGGGATTCTTGTGTTGTTTCTCTGACTTGTCTTTCTACTTGGAGGGCCTGCAATTCAGCCTTAGAAGCCTTTATCTCCCTCTGCATGTCTTCATACTTCCGCTTCAGCCTATTGCTTTTCTTCTCTTTCTTTCCTCAATGTATTTTTTAACTGAGCAGAGGACTTCTGGGACTGCTCCAAGTCAGTTATTACCTTGTCCATGTTATCTTCTAAGGCGTGAAGTAGTGCAGTCCCGGCTCTCAGGGTGAGTCTCAGATCTTGGTCTGTTCCTAACATAACAGTCGTATCCGTGATCATTTTACCAGGCATATCTCTTGTTTCAACCCTCTTTTCTGTTCTCTTTATTATCCTCTTTGTAGCTCTATCATAATAGACAGTGTTGAAATCAGGGATTCCTTCTCCCTTTTTCTGAACAAAAGGAACTAGCTTGAGTGTGGAGACCACAGGTGTGCTGGCAGCAGGCACTTCTGGGTCCCGAACTTCTGTGTCTTCCTTCTCCTGGGTCTGCCCTCCGGCTATCTTAGAAGCTGACCGTTCTGTCTCAGTCAACTTTAACCTTTCAGCTTCTTGCTTTTTAAGCTCCTCATCGAGCTTTCTCTTCGCTTCTTCAGCTGCTTTTCTAGCTACTGCTTCTGCTTCTTTAGTTGCTTCCTGGGCTTTCTTGGCTGCTTCTTGGGCAGCTTTTCTTTTCCCTTCCTCTTCGCTGTGCAGCCACCCTGCAGCTTCCTGTGCCAATCTCTGGGCTTCCTCTTTTTTTCTCCTTGTTTCTTCCTCAGCCTTAGCCTGTTCATCCTCCTTCCTACCTTTGGTGGTGATCTTTTTCTTGAATCTTCTCTTCAGTGCTGTCATGTTTGGGGCGTTTCGGAAGACAGACTCTTCCCTATCAAAATGGTGGGTATACTCAAAATGCACCTTGTTTTCTTTACAATGTTCCACAACTTTACCTTGGGAGTCATTTATGTGATAGGGCATCTCGACAAAGTGGAACCTCTGCAGCTCCTCTACGAATTCATCAGCTTGTTTCACCCTAGTGAACCTGTAACTTCCTAGTTTGAAGGGAAAGGGAGGATAAGCAGTCTTCTTATGTTCGAACAGTACGCTGCCTATTCCATCCAGGAACACTTGTCTGACTGCCTCCTTGTGGATAATGAAATCAGTTGCGTATTTGGGCAGCAGGGAAGGAGCTCTCGAACCTCCAAACATCTTGAAATACATGCCATTTTCGGTCAAAAAGTAGTCTGCATAATCCTCAATCACTTGCATCGCCCCTTCTAACATGCAATCACACTCCTTCAGGAAAATGAGTGTGTATAGAGGCATAAGGAGGTGTTCACAGATTTCATTGTAATGGCTATGATATTTATGTGCCCACAATGGTTTGTAAGCAGCATAGACAGACATTCTTTCCCTGTCCCAGATGCACTTGAGACCAGGGAAAGGCTGGTTGCATAATATACATTCTATAAGTATTGAACTCATATAAAATTCAGACCTTTTTTGGGCTTCTCCTCCCAAGGCTGAGGCCAAGCAAGCAGAGAGACTGTTTGAGACAAGGTTGGCCCAGTTGAGAATTGTCCCATGGGTTGCAACATAAAAAATGATAGGTATCCATTCTAGTGTGAAAAACCTGCCATGAGCTCTTCCAAATATTCTGTTGAGCATCAAGGCTATGAATCTGTATGGAGCTCTTAAACTTGCAGTATCATATTCTCTTGTTACTTTGGTCCTGAAATGTTTTCCAGTCAACATCATTCTTTTCATGGTTTCTACCAAGTCCATTCTAATGTTGTTTAACCAGTCATCAGATAGGAACACTTGGGCTTCTGGCAAGTGGTAGGCCAGGGCAACATATCCGGGGCTGTATGCAGCATAGCCCTGTTTGTTAACATCCTCCAGGATCATTGTTGTGACATCTGCACGGGGCAGAATCCAACCGATTACTTCAGCGCACGGGAATAACTCGGGTCTGGTGGCGATCTTCATCAGTGAGGATCTTTCAATGTTTGCATATATGGACTCTTCTTTTAAGCCCATTTCGGGAACCTCTCTTCGGGTGATCAGTCTATAGATTTCCCCCCACTGTTATTCAGGTTCAATGCTAGAAATGCACTTCGTGTCCTCGTATATGTATTCTGTCTTAGTTCCAACTTCTACTTCTGGCTCTTCCTCGACCACAGGGGCCTTCTTCTTTTGTCTCTTTGACATGGTGAGCTCTTTCTGCCATAAAATTGTAACATTAAGCCCTTTTGGCTGAGTGGCAAACCTGTATACATCAATGTACAGTGTGCGGTTTCTTCTATGTTTTAACATGAGAGCGATTAATCAATGAAGCAAGTATATGCATATATAGACTGAAATAGCTCGACTAACAAAATTATTAAACCCAATGGGCAATGTTCAGAGACTGTGTTTATATCTAGCATGATGGAAAACAAGTTATGTACAGTGAAATGTGCAATCTACCATTGCTGTAGGATATTAAACAATTCTATCAATCATATTCAAGACGCCAATACATCTACATTAATGTGCAACAAGTCTCGGCTCTCTGCGCACGCCATGGTCGCTTCGCTGCGCGGGAAAGACAGTAGCCACGCAGGTTTTATCAACTACGCCACGCTTACGTACTTAGGATCAACAAGCTAAGGGCGGTGGTACACCCTCTTCCCCGGCCCAGGTTCGACACTGAGCACGAATTTGGTTGCGCGGGACCTCGAAAGCAAAACGGCTGCGGCTTAAATATACGGGCATCACCAAACGGGGAAAACAACCCAACCCTCAAGGAAGGCCATGTCAAACCTATCTCCTACCCACCATCATTACGCAGGGCGGTTTGGCGCAGACAACGTAACGGCCGTCTGCGCCAAACCCCCTCACTCTCTATGCGCATGGTTACAGAACGGACGGCTGTGAAATAACACGCCCTACGGGTCACAAACACCCATCACCGCGAACAGTAATCCCACAAGAAACTCCCCAATATATATATGCAATCACGGGGTAAAACAGAAGAACGACCACAACAAATAACCTAACCGTGGCAAAAACGTCCGCACTACCAGCTATGCTATAAATCCCCCACTATATACGCATGAAAATGGGGTCGAGTAAACAGCCGGGAAAACAAACCACCGTGAACAGTATAACCACCAAACGTTCAACGGAAAGGGAAAGGAAAACGGAGCCTTCCTGTCACTGATACGTAACTGGCGTGTAGGGCGGGATGAAGACAGTCGGGCTCCCACAGTTGCCACCTGGACGCGGGTACCAGCACTAGGGTCCAAACAAGCTCGAGCACTCGACAGCACGATAGCGACAGAGCACGGTGGTCAAGAAATAACAATAAAAAACATAACCCCTTGACCTCGTATATATGGTTAATCACAACGGGCGAGCAAAAGATCGGACGACGGAAAGCTTTTGAATCAGAGGTCGAAAGTGCAGGTCTTTCCGCAATGACGGATGATCAAAGCGTTAAGCTCTCCGTGGGGTCGTACATATCGGATGGCAGACCACTTTTGGATCTGAAGCTGAAAGCAATCGTCCTTCCGCAACGGCGGACGGCCAAAGCGTAGATCCAGCCGCGGAGATATGCATGGCGGGAAAAGTTAGAAGATCGGACATCGGAGACATTTGGGTCGAAAGATGAAAGGGTACTTCTGTCTGCAACGGCAGAAAACCAAACCATAGACCCAGCCGCAACGGCGGGGATAACCGGGTGACAACTAGCCGCGCGTCGGATCGGAACGAAAATAGAATCGCAGTCGCAACGACGGATACCAAACGGATTTATGGGGTCCGAAAACTCAATCGAGAGAGAAAGAGGTTTTCCATCTGCAACGGCGGAAGAAGAAGTCATGACAGCTCCGACACAAAACCAAAAGGCAGCCGATTAAAATCAATCAAAACGGGAGAAACAATCGAAGTCAAAAACCGAATGTTTATTCGCAACGGCGGGGAAAGAAATGACAAGTCCTTCCGATTTAAACTACACAATCAGCCGATTAAAACCAATGTATCGGACAAGAAATCGAAGTCACGACTTAATATTTTTCCGCAACGGCGGGAGCATCAATCAAATAATCTTCCGATTCAAGCAGGCTGTAAATGCATTCAAAGGCCGCAATAAAGTTTGATCAAACCTTAGATTTCTTCAAGCATCATAGGGAGAATCAAAACAAGTGGTAAATCAATTCAATCATTCGGAGAAACAAAAGAAGAAAATCAACTAATCCAAAGCAAAGGAGGGTCCTAATTTTTTTTGGAATTTTGGAAAGTTGTTGCAGCTGCAACAATTGGCGGCTACCTGGTGAACCCCATATCTTTGAATTAACTCCTTCCCAGTGCAAGACCGTATGAATAAAAGTTGAAATCTTCTAGATGTTTGTATTCCTAAGCTGGCCAACCTATGCATTTAAATCATTGAGAAGTAGTCCATTCTTTAGGAAATGGTAACCACAGCAATATTGTAAGTCTGAATAACTCTTTTGAGGCCTAATAAATGAGGTTCATTTTACCCATCCTTAGGTAGTTTCAGGCTTGGACACCACAAGATTGTAACAGATAGCAAACAACATTATCCTTTTGTTCCTCATTCCCATGCCAATTGCACTTTGGTGCCATTTGAACTTTAGTTCTTATGAGTCCTCCATTTGCATTTCTTACTGAATTTTAATTCAGGATCCTCTATCCCATAGTGTCCTTTTGTGTGAGCGGTGTATTTCATGTTTCAGCTCACGGATGGAGAGGATCTTTTGGCAATTTAGTACTTATGCTTTTGATACTTTGCTTTGATATGTCTTGTTTCTTTTGAGGAGTTTTGACTCTTGATAGCTTTTAGCTTTTCTGAAATTATGGCATGGGATCATTTATATATGATATACTGTTTACCCTGCTTCCTTTCCGTGGGTCTTGCGCTGTCACCCCCTTGGATATTTAAGATGTGAAATGGATGGAGCCCCGAAATAGTATTCCAGACCTCTTTTATTTCTGAGTTATTTACAGGGGTTAAGTAAGACTTCAATGAATGCATGGCCAGTCAGGAACACTGCTACTAGAAGACATTCTATGTTTAAAGCCCAATTTTTTGCTCAAGATTTTAGTTAATAAAGAACCTTGATGTTTCCATCGCAACCAAAAGTTTGCCTCTTTATTCAAAAACAGAGCAGTAAAGAAAACAACATCGAATCAAATAAAAAAAAACAACATCAAAGCATCAAAGAAAAACAACATCAATTTATTTATGTACAAAGCAAAAGAAAAGAAAAATTTTGCCCACTCCTGAATATCTTTAATCCTAGGGAGTTAGAGGGTGGGCTGGATTATAGATATGAGATATCTAACCATGGTCTAGCTTTGCTATTTTTGAAGTTGAACACATGTCTACAATCCTACATTCATCCCTTTCAGCCTGAGGGAGTTGAAGGAGCTTAGGCTGATAGTCAATCTTAGAACTGGCCTTTCTTTCTGTAAGATGTCTTATCTTAAGCTCAATCAGATAATTTCCCAGGACAGGAACAACAGATTCATTTCCCTGTCCTAGTTTAGTGACAGTATGCTTCATGTAAGGCTCTCTCAAAATTTTAATCTTATTTGGGGTACCCTTGAGAGGCAATAATAGATGAGACCAATCCGAAGCAAAATAGCCTTTTAACCTGGCAGACCAATCTCTATTCAGAATAAGCCCATATCCACTAGGTATGTCAGCCATAGTGATGTCGATAAATTGACAAATTTTGTTGTTTGCAGACAAGTGAATGAGGAAAATTTTCATTTCCCACACTGCTTTGACACCTGTGCTGTCTAATTGCGTTACTTCACAGAATGTGGACTCTGGCTGTCCATTAATCTTTTTGCAAATCTCCAGTGGCATAACATTCACCACTGATCCAGAATCTACTAAGCAATTATGCACATTATGATTCAGGATTTCTAGGGTCAAAAGAAAAGGTGGGGTATCAGCTTTCTCTTCCCAACCCGGTTCTATGTCTTCTTCTCCTGGTTGGTTCTGAGTAGGTATGTCCTCTTCAAGATCTTCGGTTTCATTAGAGTTTTCCTCACTAACACCTATCTGATCTTCCACAGGTTTGACAGTTTCAGTGATTGGCTTTGCCTCTTGGTTGAGGGTATTGGCTCTATGTGTTTTGTCCTCAACTTTCACTTCTACCTGTCTCTTGACATTCCCCTGCAGATTTGTAATCTTCGAAATTATGGTATTGTCTTCAATTGTTAAACCCATGTCCTTCATTGTTGTAGCTGTGCATTCAGATTTAGGAGTACTCTCCTCGGTATCAAACATTGAGACACCATTCCATGAAAACATGTTATCTTGTTTCTCCATGATCTGGTTTTTCTTTTCCTCCTTACCACTGTCCTTAGTCAATTGAGGGTCCAACAACTTATTCATTACCAATGTCATTGAACGTAACCATTGAGGACACTTCTTTTCAGAATGAGGTTGTTGGTGAAAGGTACAAAAATTATCCCCCCCCACTTCTATTATGTTTATTGATGCCAAATGTGGTGGAGGGACTTGCCAGAGGTTGTTATCTTCTCTTTTCGGATAGCAGGTCTTATAAGTTTTTTGAATGTCTCTTTCCTTTTCCAGATCTATTATTCGGTTGGATAGCTTCTGCATCATTTTCAGCATTCCATGATAATCATGTGATTGATCCTCTTTGGGTTTAGACAGCAGTAAGGTTCTTCTCCCGGTAGTCTTCTCTTCAGGTGGATCAGGATAGTCTGCTATGCTTTCCCTTTCAGCCTCTACCCTTTCAGCCTCTTCATAGGTCTCTACCAATGTAGGCTTGGCTTTCATCTTGGAAAACATGGCCAACTTAGGCCCTAGGGCTGAGGTATAATATTCAATTAAGACTTTGTCTGAGGGTCTATCAGCTTCAGAAAAGTTCTTTAGGTATATTGAAAATCTTTGAGTGAAACTACGAACCTTCTCATTCTTCTCTTTCCTTAACAAACCAAGACCTTTCATCAATGAGGTATGCGTTTTTTGGGCTGTGTATTTACTTCTAAAAACCCTTTCGAAGGTGTCCCAATCAGGAATAGAGTTTGCAGGTAGAGCAAAATACCATGAAGCAGCTGCCCCTTTCAAGGTATGAGGAAATAATCTATAGACAACATCTTCGTACTCCCTAGCCCTTAAACCTTCTACCGCCAAATAGAAACTTTGTAAGTGGTCATCTACAACAATCCTTTCCTCAGGGTCAAACTTTGGCAACAGCTTATCAAAAGCTTGAGGTAGGTTATGCAAAGGAGGTGTGAGGTTCAAAGGTGACCTAGCTCTCCAAGCCGCCAGAGGGTTGGGCGGATTTACATTAATTCCAGCCATAGGCACAGGTATAAGAACGAGAGTCTGAACACAACACAATGTAGGATGAGAACAGGCTTTCTTACATCAAAGGTATAACCGAAACCTGTAAGTACTTGGGTCAGGTTACAAGCTTCAAAACATCTGCTGGTGGGGTAATCTTGGGAAAAATGAGTTTCCGCGGCCAGCCATTCACTGGCGGCCCTCCTTCTAGCGCCAGAACTGTTGAGGCCTGGAAATTCGCAGGCACCAACAGAAAGGGATTCTCCCCAGTCAACGTTTCCAACTAGCCCGTTGACTGTTTGGTATGGGGAATCCATCCGGTTTGCGGTCCGGCTACCGTAGGTCAAGTAACAGAAACAAAGGTTTTACCGGTTGCGGCCCGGTCCACCGTGTTTTTGTATTTTGACTTAAGTATGATATGCATATGCCTAATTAACCATGCAGGGTGATGAGGATGCAGGGAGCGGTCACAATGTGATGCACAGGTTCTTACCTCTCGCCTTAAGGCTCACAAGCGTCCGTATCACATATGCAGCAATGTAATGAACTAACTATCTATCTACCTACCTATCCCCAGGGAGCTAGATTGTAAATTATTTGTGAGTAACGTGTATTGTACATGCAACATAAAGAGAAACTACAGTTAGCTGATATTTCTTTCCACAATGCATGAACGATTAAAGATATTCCAACAACCAGATAGCCAATTGTTTTATGAACCGCACACATTACTCATGGTGGTCATTCCACAAAATAAACCAGAAATCATTTAAACAAGAACATAGGTTCACAGAGTTAGAACGATCTCACGGTTAATGGACAAAACTGGAAAACAAAATAGTTCGTCTTTCAGCCATCCACAGCATAACATTTGGACATTCCACCAATCTTTCTCCAACAGGCAAACCATATTTCTTTATTGCAAAGAGAAATAGTTCTTCTTACAATATCGCTTTTTAGTCTCACTGGGAAAAATCCCTTTTTTCCCTCTAAGTATTTTACATTTATACAAAAAGGTGGGATTGTTGGGCTGCCCAAAGTGACCTTTGGGCTTCCCAACCCCTCGTTTCCCAATGTTCTACTTTTCTTAAATGTTTTACAAAAATAATTATAAATTACAATAATGACCGATCCTTCATGAGGAGGGTCCCACTTGGACGTCTAGAAACTTCTTCCATGACGCAGCATCAGAGGCAATGCCCTCAAATGCGCAGGGTTCCAAAAACTGAATGTTGATTTCAAATTTTTCGGCCTGGTTCTTTATAGCCTCCACTCTGGCTGTGCTGAACCGAAGCTGGTCTTCCAAAAGCTGCACACTAACTGCTGAATGGCCTACTTTGCTTCTCAGAATCTGGTCATCAATGGCCTTAATGTGTTGCATTCTTGCTTCTTCATCCTGATGTCTTTTCTGCAATATCTCCACAAATGAATTGTGGTCTGGGAAATCATCCAGCCTCTGCTCGGCTTCTACCTGGCATCGGTTGTATGTAATGAGGACTCTCCTGAAACATTCTGCGCAGGCCCCCTTTGTCTTCTTGACTGCTTTCTTGAAATCCTCTGTGGTGTTAATAGCAAATTCTATTAAGTCGTAATCCCGCTTGAGGGCTTGTTTATCTTTTGATGGCAGCTCGGCTGGAGTTTCTTCATTGCTTTCCAACCTCGCCATTCTTGCAGTCAGGACCTCGAGGACGTCCTGAGATCTATCCACAAAGTAAGATGCACTTTTCAAGATTTCTTTCAATCGACCGTCGATCTGCAGCACTCTACATATCTCATCTTCAACAGCAGTCTGTAGCTGCAGCATCTTGGATTTTTGGGCCAAGACATGCTCTTTGAATGGTTGGAGGTTAACTTGCTGTTCTCTTGCTTCCTCCAGAGCAGTGGTCAGAGAAGAAATCTGCTCTTGATGTTTCTCTCTCTATTCTTGGGAGTGCATCTCACTGGCCTGTAAGATAATCCTTTGCTGCTCTTCTAACTCTTCCACCTTCTCCTGCAGCCGTTCCTTTTCTATCTTCAGTTCTTGATACTCTTTCTGTATTTTCTCCAGGGATTCTTGTGTTGTTTCTCTGACCTGTCTTTCTACTTGGAGGGCCTGCAATTCAGCCTTAGAAGCCTTTATCTCCCTCTGCATGTCTTCATACTTCTGCTTCAGCCTATTGCTTTCTTCTTTTTCTTTCCTCAGTGTATTTTTTAATTGAGCAGAGGACTTCTGGGACTGCTCCAAGTCAGTTATTACCTTGTCCATGTTATCTTCTGAGGCGTGAAGTAGTGCAGTCCCGGCTCTCAGGGTGAGTCTCGGATCTTGGTCTGTTCCTAACATAACAGCCGTATCCCTGATCATTTTACCAGGCATATCTCCTGTTTCAACCCTCTTTTCTGTTCTCTTTATTATCCTCTTTGTAGCCCTATCATAATAGACAGTGTTGAAATCAGGGATTTCTTCTCCCTTTTTCTGAACAAAAGGAACTAGTTTGAGTGTGGAGACCACAGGTGTGCTGGCAGCAGGCACTTGTGGGTCCCGAACTTCTGGGTCTTCCTTCTCTTGGGTCTGCCCTCCGGCTATCTCAGAAGCTGACTGTTCTGTTTCAGTCAACTTTAACCTTTCAACTTCTTGCTTTTTAAGCTCCTCATCGAGCTTTCTCTTCGCTTCTTCAGCTGCTTTTCTAGCTGCTTCTTCTGCTTCTTTAGCTGCTTCCTGGGCTTTCTCAGCTGCTTCTTGGGCAGTTTTTCTTTTCCCTTCCTCTTCGCTGTGCAGCCACCCTGCAGCTTCCTGTGCCAATCTCCAGGCTTCCTCTTTTCTTCTCTTTGCTTCTTCCTCAGCCTTAGCCTGTTCATCCCCCTTCCCACGTTTGGTGGTGATCTTTTTCTTGAATCTTCTCTTCAGTGCTGTCATGTTTGGGGCGTTTCGGAAGACAGACTCTTCCCTATCAAAATGGTGGGTATACTCAAAATGCACCTTGTTTTCTTTACAATGTTCCGCAACTTTACCTTGGGAGTCATTTCTGTGATAGGGCATCTCGCCAAAGTGGAACCTCTGCAGCTTCTCTACGAATTCATCAGCTTGTTTCACCCTAGTGAACTTGTAACTTCCTAGTTTGAAGGGCAAGGGAGGATAAGCAGTCTTCTTATGTTCGAACAGGAAGCTGCCTATTCCATCCAGGAACACTTGTCTGACTGCCTCCTTATGGATAATGAAATCAGTTGCATATTTGGGCAGCAGGGAAGGAGCTCTCGAACCTCCAAACATCCTGAAGTACATGCCATTTTCGGTCAAAAAATAGTCTGCATAATCCTCAATCACTTGCATCGCCCCTTCTGACATGCAATCACACTCCTTCAGGAAAATGAGTGTGTATAGAGGCATAAGGAGGTGTTCACAGATTTCCCTGTAATGGCTATGATATTTATGTGCCCACAATGGGTTGTAAGCAGCATAGACAAGCATTCTTTCCCTGTCCCAGATGCACCTGAGACCAGGGAAAGGCTGGTTGCATAATATACAGTCTATAAGTATTGAACTCATATAAAATTCAGACCTTTTCTGGGCTTCTCCTCCCAAGGCTGAGGCCAAGCAAGCAGAGAGACTGTTTGAGACAAGGTTGGCCGAGTTGAAAATTGCCCCCTGGGTTTCAACATAAAAAATGATAGGTATCCATTCTAGTTTGAAAAACCTGCCATGAGCTCTTCCAAATATTATGTTGAGCATCAAGGCTACGAATCTGTATGGAGCTCTTAAACTTGCAGTATCATTTTCTCCTTTTACTCTGGTCCTGAAATGTTTTCCAGTCAACATCATTCTTTTCATGGTTTCTACCAAGTCCATTCTAATGTTGTTTAACCAGTCATCAGATAGTAACACTTGGGCTTCTCGAAAGTGGTAGGCCAGGGAAACATATCCGGGGCTGTATGCAGCACAGCCCTGCTTGTTAACATCCTCTAGGATCATTGTTGTGACATTTGCCCGGGGCAGAATCCAACCGATTACTTCAGCGCATGGGAATAACTCGGGTCTGGTGGCGATCTTCATCAGTGAAGATCTTTCAATGTTTGCATATATGGACTCTTCTTCTAAGCCCATTTCGGGAACCTCTCTTCGGGTGATCAGTCTATAGATTTCCCCCCACTGGTATTCAGGTTCAACGCCAGAAATGCACTTCGTGTCCTCGTATATGTATTCTGTCTTAGTTACAACTTCTACTTTGGCTCTTCCTCGACCATAGGGGCCTTCTTCTTTTGTCTCTTTGACATGGTGAGCTCTTCCTGCCATAAAAATGGAACATTAAGCCCTTTTGGCTGAGTGGCAAACCTGTATACATCAATGTACAGTGTGCGGTTTCTTCTATGTTTTAACATGAGAGCGATTAATCAATGAAGCAAGTATATGCATGTATAGACTGAAATAGCCTGACTAACAGAATTATTAAACCCAATGGGCAATGTTCAGAGACTGTGTTTATATCTAGCATGATGGAAAACAAGTTATGTACTGTGAAATGTCCAATCTACCATTGCTGTAGGATATTAAACAATTCTATCAATCATATTCAAGATGACAATACATCTACATTAATGTGCAACAAGTCTCGGCTCTCTGCGCACGCCATGGTCGCTTCGCTGCGCGGGAAAGACAATAGCCACGCGGGTTTTATCAACTAGGATCAACAAGCTAAGGGTGGTGGTACACCCTCTTCCTCGGCCCAGGTTCGACACGGAGCACGAATTTGGTTGCCTGAGACCTCGAAAGCAAAACGGCTGCGGCTTAAATATATGGGCATCACCAAATGGGGCAAACAGCCCAACCCTCAAGGAAGGCCATGGCAAACCTATCTCCTACCCACCATCATTACGCAGGGCAGTTTGGCGCAGACAGCGTAATGGCCGTCTGCGCCAAACCCCCTCACTCTCTATGCGCAGGGTTACAGAACGGACGGCCGTGAAGCAACACGCCTTACGGGTCACAAACACCCACCACCGCGAACAGTAATCCCACAAGAAACTACCGAATATATATACGCAGTCACGGGGTAAAACAGAAGAACGACTGCAGCAAATAACCTATCCGTGGCAAAAACGTCCGCACTACCAGCTATGCTATAAATCCCCCACTATATACGCAAGAAAACGGGGTCGAGTAAACGGCCAGGAAAACAAACCACCGCGAACAATATAACCACCAAACGTTCAACGGAAAGGGAAAGGAAAACAGAGCCTACCCGTCACTGATACGTAACCGGCGTGTAGGGCAGGATGAAGACAGTCGGGCTCCCATAGTTGCCACCTGGACGCGGGTACCAGCACTAGGGTCCAAACAAGCTCGAGCACTCGACAACACGATAGCGACAGAGCACGGCGGTCAAGAAATAACAATAAAAAACATAACCCCTCGACCTCGTATATATGGTTAATCACAATGGGCGAGCAAAAGATCGGACAGTGGAAAGCTTTTGAATCGGAGGTCCAAAGTGTAGGTATTTCCGCAACGGCGGATGATCAAAGCGCTAGGCTCTCCGCAGGGTCTTACATATCGGATGGTAGACCACTTTTGGATCGGAATTTGAAAGCAATCGTCCTTCCGCAATGGCGGACGGCCAAAGCGTAGATCCAGCCTTGGAGATATGCATGGCGCGAAAAGTTAGAAGATCGGATGTCGGAGACATTTGGGTCGGAAGACGAAAGGGTACTTCTGTCCGCAATGACGGAAAACCAAACCATAGACCCAGCCGCAACAGCGGGGATAACCGGGTGACAACTAGCCGCGCGTCGGATCGGAACGAAAATAGAATCGCAGCCGCAACGGCGGATACCAAACGGATTTACGGGGTCCGAAAACTCAATCGGGAGAGAAAGAGGTTTGCCATCCGCAATGGCGGAAGAAGAAGTCATGACAGCTCCGACACAAAACCAAAAGGCAGCCGATTAAAATCAATCGAAACGGGAGAAACAATCGAAGTCAAAAACTAAATGTTTATTCGCAACGGCGGGGAAAGAAATGACAAGTCCTTCCGATTTAAACCACACAATCAGCCGATTAAAACCAATGTATCGGACAAGAAATCGAAGTCACGACTTAATATTTTTCCGCAACGGCGGGAGCATCAATCAAATAATCTTCTGATTCAAGCAGGCTGTAAATGCATTCAAAGGCCGCAATAAAGTCTGATCAAACCTTAGATTTCTTCAAGCATCAGAGGGAGAATCAAAACAAGTGGTAAATCAATTCAATCGTTCGGAGAAACAAAAGAAGAAAATCAACTAATCCAAAGCAAAGGAGGGTGCTAAATTTTTTTGGAATTTTGGGAAATTGTTGCAGGTGCAACAGACTTTTATAGCTACATTTTAACCATACCAAAGACCATGATGTACAATCTCGTAGGGACCTTCTCTTATTTCTTACGATCTTGTCTTATTTGTTCACCAATTGTTAGGTCCTCCCATAGAATTTCGTAGTCCAAGCTGTCAACATCCATTTCTAGCTTTTGCACAACACTACTTGTGTGAGTGGGACATTATGTATGGTATGATGTTTGTATCCCAACATAAGGGTTCTTGTCTTATTTGTTCACCAATTGTTAGGTCCTCCCATAGAATTTCGTAGTCCAAGTTGTCAACATCCATTTCTAGCTTTTGCACAACACTACTTGTGTGAGTGGGACATCATGTGTGGTATGATGTTTGTATCCCAACATAAGGGTTTTGAAAGTTTGGCATTTGGAATGCTCGTGTCAAGAAGCTGAAAGATTCGAGATTGTAACAATCCCTTTTCTTATATATTTCTTGTAAGTGGGAGAGGGCGACAAATTCTCAACGAGTGGGTTTCTCTTTGTGAACAACTAGAAATTTCAGCATAGTATAATTATTTTATAAGGAAAATAAGTTAACAACATTGAGATCATTGAAGCATAATCAAGTTAGGACTAAAATTTGACAGAGGTAAAACATTCTTACAGCTTGTATCGTTTCAACAACAATTTGTAACTTGCACATAGTCATTGCTTATGTCTACTTCTATTTTTTGAAATCAAGTTGAATTGTGTTTGTAATTGGTGCACTCTCAGTTGAACTCGACACCCTTCATCTTTTGAGTCAAAAATTTCAATTGTTGAATCCTATTGTTAAAGGTTGGGATTGAAAGAATCCCTCTCCAATTGTAGTCACCATTTCAAATGGCTCAAACCAAAAGAATATTAGAGTTACTAAACATTTTAATTCTCATCGTTTTTGGCTACACAATTACTATTAACAACTCATCGTAATCTTTCCAAGCCCATCATTAGACCTTGGGAAGAACTCAGGAACAACAATCACAAAACAAGTATCGGATATTATGATAAGGAAGTGACTTTTCATATTTCGAATTATGCCAAGCCAATCCAATTTCATGGTTTTCGATTTCTTTAAGAAAATTCAGCTTCAACATCAGTGCCAACATTGTCATCAAATTGGCCACCAGGTGGATCAGTGTTTCGATCTCCATCCTTGTCAACATTGCAGGAAGCATAACAATTTTTCAGATAGACGTTCAAAATTGAAAAAAACTTGCAAGATTGAAGATCCATTATCTGTGGGTTCATACAAAGAAATTCAGTCTCGATTTTTGCCATAATTTGCAGTAGAAAGTCTTCTTGCTTCTCACCTTGCACCTGACTAGGGGGATTGTCATGCATTGCCAACTTGAAGCCCTATCAATCCGACATAAAACAAGCGAGATTGAGCCACAACCAAAATGAGAGCTGACATTCAGAGCCACTATGAGAGTTGAAGCTATGACTAGAAGACATATTAAAACCATATTCCATAGAGCGTGAATTGGCTTGTGGTCTTCCTTAAGCCATCATTTAGTAGAAGACTTATAGTTTCTACAAGATATTAGTTTGTGGTGATCTTTAAACCACCATTTTTGAGAGGGAACTGTTGAGCTTTAGAGCCAAGTTCAAGAGGATACTGCTGGGTTAGATCTTGAATTAGTGCCAAGCTTCAGAGAGAACCATTGAGCTAGAACCAGAGTTAGCGCCAAGTTCCAAGTTTGTGTTCATCTTAAAGCCACCATTTAGTAGAAGGCATCAGCCTTCGTCGCTTCTGCTAACCTTTTTAGTTTGTTCTCATCCTCAAACCACCAATTTACATGAAGATATGATTGGGTGTCGAGTTCAACTGAGAGTGCACCAATTACAAACACAATGCTAATGCTAGTTCATCTTCAACTTCTGCTAACGTACTTGGCACATAGTCAAATTGTCAAGTAAGAAATGTTCATCCTTTGGCTTTACTTTCAATTTTCAGCTTTCTTTCAAAAGATTCTTGGACTCACATACACCCCTTCGGATTAAGGAGGGGAATGTTGGAAACCCAATCCTTTGGGTTATGAGATATTGAAGAAATACAAAGAGTCATCTTGGAGTTCAAGAGATGGATTGGAAAATGAAACTAAGCTATTAGAGGAAATTTGAGGTCTAAAATGGGTCTCCTAAGTAAAATAATAAAATAATAGTTAAAATAATAAAATAATATTTATTAATTTTGGAGGAAGAAAGAAAAAAATTACTATTTTTGTTCATATTTTCAAAATATCTCATTTTGTTTTTACTCAAATTTTGAGCGGGAGGGCTCGTTGGATGCGGAATTAAATTACGCATCCAACAAGTAACCACACTGCATACTTTTGACGGACTCCGCTACCCCGGAAACAAGAAATACCTGAAAAAACGTGATGATGACATCATCCAACAAGCCCTCTCTCGAAATTTGAGTAAAACAAAGAGAGATGTTGAAAATACAAACAAAAATAGTAGTTTTTTTTATGACAAATATGTCAAATCAACAATTATGGTTGACTCATTTTATTGAAATTCTATCAAGAATTTATTGTTGGCTTGTTTTCTTACAAGACTCATTTTAGACCCCAAATCTCCTCTAATTATCACTTGATGTTGTATTAATATGTGAACTATCTTAATGAAAAATGTGCTTTCACACCTAAATTTGCTATTTGCTATTGTATTTTTGGACGATTCCAACAACCAAACTTCCACGATTCCAACAACCAAACTTCCACTCATAAGGTTTGAATACCCAATAGATAGGTGAATAATGAGAAAAGACTTGAAGCATCTGCATTCAAGTCATTCTAGGCATTAGCCATATAATAACGAAGATATGACTGTTGTGTCTGACCAAAATCCAAATTCCAAATCTCTTTACCTATGAGAAAGCACATGATGGTTCTAACTGAACAAAAATCTATTTAACAGCAGGCCTCTTTCAAAACTCAAATCAAAACATGAATTTAAACGCCATTGCATACATATAGAATTTTGTTTCATTAAAGGAGGCATTGGAAGCGAGTAAACTGCACATTCATGATAGATAGAACTGTTTTGAACATCTGGTTGCATGGTGCTGTCATTAGTATATTCTCTTATGATAGCAGTTTTATTGTTGAAGTGCCGGTTTGAAGTTTGCCGTTGTGGCTGCAAATGAAGTCCATGCAACCCTTTCTACTATTTTGCTGGGTATTCTTATAATATCATTCAGCCACAATTCACATTCTTCAAAATGAACTGTAGAAACATGTAGTAACAGTGATTTCACTACAATTATAAATATTACCTTCGCATTTCAAATTGGTAATCACACGCTGAATTCCTTGGGCCTCTCTCCATAATAAATCAGTTTGGATCCTTCACACTGGGCAATCATTTTTGTGATGCTCCAATCAAAGTGATATGGCTCTCCATGAGATTGTACATGGCCTAGAATATATGTCTTTATGCTTTTGTGTTCAAGTTTCTTAGTAAAGAAAAGTGCACATTTTTGGCATTGAAAAGCAATTTACAGATTATAAGGTTGCATGCAATAATCTTTCACGTTCTGTGCATTTGGCTTTTTAGCATCTAATAGTTATTGAAGATGTCCCTGATAAGATTTACATGAAACTTCAAGCTGAAAGAAACAACAATTCACCTTTCCAAACAAAAGAAGCAATATATCCCAATAATAAAGTCATTACTAACATCCACTCCATTCTATGTCATGAGAATGCCAAGAACAGACAAGTGGATCATTTACAAACTTTATTTTCAAAACTCACTTATGAATGAATGCAAAGTTAAAATGTGAAAGAAGAAAAAAAGGTTTAGATTTGAGCATTTATTCCTGAAATGATATTCGCACATAATGAAAAGATGGAATGTCATAAAGGTGACTCGCACGCTTTACTTGCATTCTTTTTCTAATTGTCATACACAAATACCCTCATTGAACTTCCTTCTCCATCCCACTTTTTTTCTACCTAATTATACATTTTGTTTTTATAAATACCAGAGTTCACTTTTGCCTCCAACGCTGCAAAACATGTATATATTTTCCTTCACAAATTAAAAAGGTATTCACTCCTTAAATGCCCTATAGTTTTTTCTTTTAAAATATTCCCTTTGCATTTGCTAAACATAGAACTCTACCACATGACCAATTGTAGTAATGGAGTCAACACCACTAAAATCCAATATACAAATTAACAATGAGGATGTATTTTATCATTTGATTGTGCAATAGAACAAAATTGTGAAGTGCCAGGCTAAGAATTTGGGAACTCCATCTCAAAAAGTAGTGGGCCTAATGGTTAAAAACATGTGTTCCTCCTTGAGGTTACATGTTCAAATCCAGAGGGGCTAGGGTATGTATATCTCCGTAGACTTTAGCAATCAAATCCCTGTGTGGAGGGGTACCGTGTCCCACAAACAAGGGGTCTCATACACCAATTTGGTATGTGGCTTGACCGTGACCTTAAAACTAGATTATTGTTATTAGTAAAATATGGTCTTGAATTTCTTTTTGAAACCTTTTTCAGTTCTTCATGAGTGAACAATGGCGATAGACTTGCTTGCACACCTTGTTCTTGAACTTAGAGGTTGATTTCAGTGGCAGGAACTGAATGTTGAGTGATGACATAGAAGGGATTTATTTTGCTCAACATGTTGGTTTTGCATATCATCTTTCCTTAACTTTAGTGCAATCCATTCTCATGTCGATCCTTTTTCAAAATCTTTAGAGCACTGGTTTACCACTGTAAATCTATTGATAGCTTTGGGAACTATCAATTGATTGTCAACAATTAGTGTAAGGATACTTTTTAAAGATTTTTCAAGATATCTATCCGACAGTTGTAATAACTTTGGGAATGATCCATTGATTCTCAAAGAACAACCTAGGGGTACTTTCTAGTAGATGTTTGAGGGAAATAGTCCTTTGTAGTACTTTCTAGTAAATGATTTTCAAGTGGTGGTTAATCATTGTTCACTTTTATAAAAGATATTTTTGAGAGAAGAAGAGAAGAGCAATAGAAGAGAGATAGGAGAAACCCTTGAAGAATTTCAGACTGAGCATGAGTATGATTTTTCAAGTGGGCACGATTTCCAAGGCAAACTTGTGCAATTAATGCAGACCTTTCAACCATCAATTATGAGCATGAATTTCGAGAAGATTTTCTAAATTGGCAGGTGCATTTATTGTAGGCTGTACAACACATTTATTACAGGCTGTACAGTTTAGATTTGACATGTTTTTTCGAGGTGAATAACTGGCACAAATTTCAAGGACTGTACAACATTTAATGTTGTTAGTGTAGTAGACCGTACAAGTTGAAACAATCATAAATTTCAAGGCCGAGAGTACGAATTTTGAGGACCATACAGTCCACACGTGTGAGCTTGTACATGTTCGTACAAGCATGTTTGGCACATTTTTTGAGGCAGGAGAAGGAGATAAGTATCGTTGTTGTAAATTTGATTTTTTCCTGAAGAAATAAATTTCTCTATGAAAACAGGTTTTAACTTCGGGGTTTTATCATGGAATAATTGGTCAAAATTTCGGAGTCTAAAATTTCTTGTGTTGGCTGTCATAATTTCTGAGTAGAATAAAGTAGGCTGTCATTTAATTTTTTGATTTGTTTATGTTGAAAGAATTCCATGTGTTTCAAGCAATTAGTGAAAATTTTATTTTTTAAATGATCATGCATGCTGGGGTTTGGGCATTAAACTACATGCAATAACTTGAAACCGGGTTGGGGTTCCAATTTTTTTTATGGTATCATAGTAGAAGTGAAGGTTAGAATTAAAACTCAGAAATAAATTTCAGACTTGGAGAGATAAGGGAAAACAAGGTTTTGTGAAGAAACATATTTTTGGACTGATTTGCAATGATGGCTACCAGACTTTGGTTAGAAAACAGGTTGGATGGGGCAGTTAATTTTAGCTTGTGGAAGGCTAGAATAGTATTGATACTGCAAGAGAATGAACTATGGGACACAGTGAACAATACCACTGCTCATCCAGTCACAATTCCTATAGTTGCAGTTGATAAAGCCGCATTTGACAAACAATACATTAAAGCAAAAATAATCATACTTGATGCCATAAAAGACCATGTCATACCACATATTTATGGGAAATATTATGCACATCAGATGTGGACAACTTTGACCAATTTATACCAGAGTTCCAATGAGAATCGAAAAATGCTGCTGAGGGAGAATCTGAAGAGCACTCAGATGAATAAGGGGGAGAACATAGTATCTTACCTTTAAACTAGGATTACACAGGTTTGAGATGAGCTTAGAGTGATGGGGGAGAGAGTACTGGATGCAGAGTTGGTTCACACAACACTGAATGGCGTGACAAGGCCATGGACTATCTTTGTTGAGTTTGTTGTTTCTCGTGAGCACATGCCTACATGGGATTGTCTTTGGGATGATTTCATACAGGAGGAGACCCATAGAGGATATTTACATGGAAGTGCATCTCACAACAAATATGAAGAGGAGAATGTGGCTTTAGTAATGAAGGGTAAGAAGACGAAGTCCAAGAAGGGTCCTAAGGGTGGGACCAAGCAACAGACAGGTGAGAAACATATTTTTGGACTGATTTGCAATGATGGCTACTGGACTTAGGTTAGAAAATAGGTTGGATGGGGCAGTTAATTTTAGCTTGTGGAAGGCTAGAATAGTATTGATACTGCAAGAGAATGAACTATGGGACATAGTGAACAATACCACTGCTCATCCAGTCACAATTCCTACAGTTGCAGTTGATAAAGCCGCATTTGACAAACAATACATTAAAGAAAAAAGAATCATACTTGATGCCATAAAAGACCATGTCATACCACATATTTATGGGAAATATTATGCACATCAGATGTGGACAACTTTGACCAATTTATACCAGAGTTCCAATGAGAATCAAAAGATGCTGTTGAGGGAGAATCTGAAGAGCACTCAGATGAATAAGGGGGAGAACATAGTATCTTACCTTACCAGGATTACACAGGTTTGAGATGAGCTTGGAGTGATGGGGGAGAGAGTATTGGATGCAGAGTTGGTTCACACAACACTGAATGGCGTGACAAGGCCATGTACTATCTTTGTTGAGTTTGTTGTTTCTAGTGAGCACATGCCTACATGGGATTGTCTTTGGGACGATTTCATACAGGAGGAGACCCATAGAGGATATTTACATGGAAGTGCATCTCACAACAAAGTTGAAGAGGAGAATGTGGCTTTAGCAATGAAGGGTAAGAAGATGAAGTCCAAGAAGGGTCCTAAGGGTGGGACCAAGCAACAGACATGTGAGAAAAAGAAGGATATGAGAAAAGTGAAATGCTTTGCTTGTTAGAAGTTTGGGCACAATGCTAGGTAGTGTCCAAAGAAGAAGAAGAAGAAGCAGCGGTTTGTAACAACATATATCGATGAGTATGCTACAATATTTTGAGAGAGATTTCTCTCTTTGCTGGTGGTTGTATAGAGATAGCATCATCTATCACCAGTGATGATATGGAGGACTATACAGAGCATTCCACGATAGTTGGGCATTCACTGAGTGCTTCCACCAATACTTCCACGTGGTATATTGGAAGTGGGGCTTCGAGCCATATGATGTGTTCATGACATGTTCATCGAGATGACTGAGACAAGCTTGGATTTGGATGTGGTGTTGGGGGATGATACAACGGTGAGAGCAGTTGGGTATGGGACTGTCAGTTTTGAGAGGGACTCCATGGATCCCATAACATCGAGGGATGTTTTATATGTACTTGGGCTGAAGAATAATCTTATTTCAGTTTCCACTATTGAGGACAGGGGTTTTGGAGTATATGTCCTAGACGAGAAAGTTCATGTCTTTCCCAAGGAAATAAGATCATCTACTTCATATGCCATCAGAGCCAGATGTGGGAAACTATACAAGCTTCTCTTCCAGCCTCATCATGCATTGACACATACTAGCGGTAGTAGTGAGTTGTGCGAGTTGTGGAACAAGAGGATTTCCCATCTTCATCATCCAACTTTGAAGATGCTGAGAGACATGACTACAGGTTTTCCATATCTCAACACAGAGTAGAGTGGTGTGTGTAGGGGGTGTGCTTTGGGAAAGTACACCAAAAGTGCTTTTCCAAGCAATGCCACCAAATCATAGGGAGTGCTTGACTTGATTCATTCAAACTTTTGTGGTCCCATGTCATCTGCCCCTTTGACAGGTTTTGAGTACTACATCACATCCATTGATGATTATTCTAGGAAGACTTGGATCTACTTCCTGAGAAGCAAGATATCATAGGAGGGCTTGCTTTGGTTCCAAGAATTCAAATCTCTTGTGGAGAATTAGACAGGAAAGAAGATCAAAGTGCTCAGATAAGATAATGGGGGTGAGTATACCTCCAGTGCATTTAATGAGTTTTGTAGTGAGGAGGGCATTAGGGGGCAGTTGACAGTTCCTTAGTCTCCATAGCAGAATGGAGTTGTAGAAAGGAAGAACCATGCGATAATGGGAGCAATGAGAGCCATGATGCATGACGATATTATTCCTTTCTTTCTACAGGCTGAGGCCTGTAGTATTGTTGTTTATGTCTAGAACAAGAGTCCTCACTAAGAATTGGGGAGTAAAACTATCGAGGAGATGTTTACTGGGAAGAAGCCTAAGATAGGACACTTTTGCATTTTTTGATTCCTTACATATTTTCATGTCCCTTCTGATAAGAGGAAAAAGTTAGAAACTACTATAGAGAAATACATATTTGTTGGATATGTTGAGGTTTCAAAGGACTTTAGCATATACCTTCTTGCATAGAGGAAAGTTGTAGTGAGGAGGGAGGTGAGATTCGAGGAGGAGCGAGAATTTAGGAGATCTCACAAGTTTGAGATGGAGGAGCAACACGTTTCTACTCCATAAGTGAAAACATCTCAGAGTACAGGATCACAGGTCTTAGGTTTGATTAGTCCATAGGTGTCAGAGTCATTAGTTTTAGGGGCATGGTCTACAGGGACTTCTAGTATAGGGACATGTTCTTGGGTTACAGGTTCACAGGTTTCACCTTCACGTGATTTGGGATAACTCGGTTCAGGTTCAGGTTAACTAGGCACAAGATCTTATACCCCAGGTGCTTCTTCAGGGAGAAAGTCGTCAGATGAGGATGTATAGGAGGGTATGCCATAGGAAGCTAATTCCAAGAATAGAAATCCAATTTGGCTTAAGTATCTTGTGAAGGAAGCTAAGGAATCTATGGGGCCACCTAGGAGGGGGGTCATAGAGAGCAGGGCACCAGCTAAATTTTCCACTTACATGGCGGTGGTGACCAACTTGCGTGAGTTCGATCCTTCTACTTTTGAGGAGGCCATCACACATCATGTTTGGAGAGATGCCAAGATGGAAGAGTACAATTCCATCATGAAGAATGATGCATGGGAGATTGTTCCACGACCAGAGGGGAAGTCAGTTGTAACTTCTAAGTGGATATACAAGATAAAGCATGCTGCAAATGGCATCGTTGAGAAGTACAAGGCTCGATTTGTAGCATGAGGGTTCTCACAGTTTGAGGGAGTTGACTATGAGGATAATTTTGCGCAAGTTTCTCGTTATTCATCTATTAGATCAGTGATATATATTATTGCATAGATGGGTTAGAGGATTCACTAGATGGATGTGAAGACCACAATTTTGAATGGTCTTCTGTAGGAGGTGCTGTATTTGGAGAAACCACAGGGATTTGAGGTGCATGGGAGAGATTCACATGTATGTAGGTTGAAAAAGGCCTTGTATGGGATGAAGCAATATCCTTGAGCTTGGTATTTGAGGATTGACTCATACCTTCTTTCGATTGGGTCTCAGAAGAGTGAGTTTGATCCCAACTCGTATTTCATTGTGGTTGGAGGTGATACACTCATTCTTCTGATTTATGTTGATGACTTGTTTATCACAGGAGATGAGCACCTGATTGCAGCTTGCATGAGAGATATCGCTTCAGAGTTTGAGATGATTGACCTTGAGATGATGCATTATTATTTGGGTATGGAGGTATGGTAGGAGGATGGACATGTTTCCCTGGGGAAAGGAAAATATGCAGCTGATGTTATGAAGAGACTTCAGATGGAGGGTTGCAGACCGATGTCCACACCCATGATCACCAACTAGAAGAAGCTTCATGATTCTGATGGAGAGTTGGTTGATCCTACCTTATACAAGAATCTTATTGGTTCGTTTATGTATCTGGTTAACACCTCCAATTGGATACATGAATGAACACTCTCAGCCAGTTCATGATGGATACCAGGAGATGCATTGGGTAGATGCAAAACATGTTATGAGTTATATCGCTGGGAAAGTAGACTATGGTTTGGGATACAGGAGATTAGATGGAGCGGTCTTGGTTGGCTTCACAGTTTCAGATTGGGTAGGCGGTGCATTGGATCGGAAGAGCACTTTCGGTTGTTGTTTTAGTTTGGGATTGAAAATAATGTGGTGGTTCAGCAGAAAGAAAAAGTTCATTGCTTTGTGTTCTGCCAAGGCTGAGTATATGGAAGTCAATCATGCTAGTTGTGAAGCTTTGTGGCTTCACAAGTTGATGGTTGACTTGTTTGATCAAGAGTTGGGGCCTACAATTATATACTGTGATAATAAGAGTTGCATCAGGCTCTCTGAGAATCTAATAGGTCTTAACACATAGAGATCAGATATCATTTCATTAGAGATCATGTTTAGAGGAGAGATGTTGAGTTGTAGTACATATCTACTGAGGAGTAGGTGGCTGAAATTCTCATAGTCTTTGGGAAGAGGGAAGCATATTCATTTCAGAGACAAGATGAGAGTGGTGAAGAATGACTTCCTCGATAAGAGGGAGTGTTGAAAAATTACCAAGGAAGTGTTTGTCCACCTTGTGATGCCTTGGAGTGGACATGGACACTTAAAATTTGTGGTCCCTAGAACTTTTAAAGTGAGAATGACTTTATTTATAAAGTGACTTTTAAAAGTGAGTCGAGTCATTAATTATTTAAAAAGTGACATTATGAGATTTAAAAGGTGGGTGAATAATAAAGTCTCATTTTGTATGAACATGGTATTCAGGGAGCAAATCTGTAAGTATGATTTGATATTTTTTTATGATATTTTAGTATACAATAAAAATTGGAAAGAACATCTGCAACATTTGGAAGTTGTACTACCCATTCTTGCAGACCAATCCTTGTATGCAAAGTTGTCCAAATGTGAGTTTGGAATGACTAAGTTGTTGTATCTTGGCCATGTGATTGGACAAGAGGGGGTGAAGGTCCACATGAAAAATATCCAAGCTATCATTGATTGTCCAAGCCTCAAGAATGTCACATAACTGATAGGATTCTTTCGAATCTGTACTTACTATAGGAAGTTTGTCAAGGTATTTTCTCAACTAGCAGCTCCCTTGATTGATCTTACCAAGAAAGAATCTTTATGTTGGTTAGAGGAAGATGAAAATGTTTTGTAGAGGATGAAAAGTTACGAGCAAGTGTCTAGTTCTCTTTCTACCTGACTTCACTCAACCTTTTGTTCTTGAGTGTGATGCCTCTGGAGAAGGTATTGGAGCAACACTAATGAAAAATAGGCACCCCATTTTATTTGAGAGCACAGATTTGCACCCCCATGAAAGACATTATTCCATTTATGACAAAGAGATGTTGGCCATAATGCATGACTTGTCCAAATTTTGACAGTACCTAGTGGGAAGTAAATTTGTGGTCAAAACTGATCACAACATATTGATACATTTCTTGACCCAAAAAGAACTTAATGACATGAAGCAAAAATGGAAAAGTAAAGTTTAAGCTTATGAATTTGATATAGAGTACACGAAGGTAAAGTTGAATGTAGTAGCAAATGCTCTGTTAAGAAAACCAACCTTTTCTACTATGGAGGTCCCTATGGGTTAGAAAGTGCAACTATCCTTAGAATACTCCAGAATAAATTTGCATGTGAACTTATAGATGGAGCAATTAGAGATGACATGTAAAAAATAGTGGATGGGATTATATACTACAAGGATATGATTTACTTAGTACCAGGATCATATCTAAGAAAGAAAATTTTGGAAGATGCCCATGATTCACCACTGACAAGGCATCCTGATTTTCTGAAAACTTACCAAAAGGTTAGGGAGAGGTTTTTCTGGAAAGGATCCAAAGATGATGTGCTGAGATATATGAGTTAATAAACCATATTCCAATAGAATAAGGTCGAGCACACACATCCAGCTGGTCTACTTTAGCCACTTCCTATCCCAAATAAAAAATGGGAAAGCATTTCAATGGACTTTATCATTGGGCTACCCATGGTGCAAGGAAAGAATTGCATACATGTTGTAGTTGACCAATTGACCAAGTTTGCACACTTCTTTTTTGTCCCTTCTACCAGATCAGCTGCTTAAATTACTGAAATATTCTTTAAAGAAGTGTTCAAATTACATGGATTTCCAAATATATTATTAAGTGACAGAGATAATAAGTCTAATAGTGCCTTTTGGAAAGAAATGTTTAAAATGGTGGGGACAAAATTGAATCTCAGTATAAGTTATCATTCCCAAACTCTTGGCCAAACTGGGAGGGTCAATCAATGGCTGGAGGGTTATCTCAGAAATTATGTGATAGGACAACAAAAGACACTTATCAAATGGTTGCATTTGGGAGAAGTATGCTACAATACTACTTATCATCTTTTGATAGGCATGTCTGCCTTCAAGGCACTATATGGATATGAAGCCCCAACTTATGTGGATCAAATTTTTGGAGAAAGTATAGCACCAAAAGTTAAGGACAAGATTAAAGAGAGTCAAGATATCCTGAAGGCACTCAAGAGCAACTTGCAGACCACTCAAAACCTATAGAAAATGTATGCAGATAGGAGCAGGATTGAGAGGAATTTTCAGGAGAATGACTTGGTCTATTTAATATTTTAACCTTACAAACAATCAACTCTAAAGGGTAAAGGATATGAAAATTTAAAACCTAGGTTCTATGGTACATATAGGTTAATGAGGAAAGTAGGTGAAGTTTCTTATGAGATGGATTTGCCCAAGAATAGTAAGGTGGAATAATGTTTTTCATGTTTCATATTTAAAGAAGGCAGTTGGGAAACAAGTAACAATTTCAATAGAACTTCCACCTTTGGATGACGAAGGGAAGTTAATTTTGGTACGAGATAAAATATTGCATACTAGAGAAAGGAGACTCGATAATAAAACCATTAAAGAGTATTTAGTCTTGTGGAAAGGGTTATCAAGTGAGGATTTCACATGGGAAAATGAACAAGTGCTGCAACACCCTGAAATGCAATTGCTTGAGGACAAGCAAATTTTGGGAAGAGAGGATTGTAATGTCCCTCCCAAGTGACCTACTAATGTTGTGGTTCTATCCTAGGAGGGGTTATTTGTATAAAAAAATAAACATGAATGTGCAACTATTATACTAGGGTGCAAATTTCTAAATTTTATTTAATATTTTATTGATTTTAATAATTTTATGCTAAGTAAGGTCCTAGGTGACAAGGAGGGCGCATGAGGCCAAGTGGACCTTGACTTGTCAACCAGAAAAAGAAAAATACTAAAAATAAACCAAGCAAGAAGATAGAATCTTTCCAATTGATTGAAAAGATAAAAGTTGTCAGGATAAAAAGAAGGAAACTGTAGAAAAGTTGTCAAGATAAAAAGAAGGAAACTCTTGGAGGGCTTGAGGACCTCCATTTAGTGAAATTTAGTCTTCTTTCTTTCTCCTACCTATTCTATGTTTTTATGGATACTATGGAGTTATTTTTCATGGGGATTTTGACCGTACTCATATGTATTTTATGTACTGATTTCCATTCTATAATTTAATATCATAGTTATACAATATTCTTCCCATTTGCATAGTTTGGGAGGCTTAACATTCGATTCTACATAGTTTCCTAGCCTCAGACCCAATCTATGGGGTTTAATGTTATAAGAGTATAGCTCTAAGATTCCAGTGAGATCCATTTTGACCCTCACTGATATATTATGATGTAATTAATTATCTCTGAAATTTTCATAGCATTATGGATTGTTTGGTTAAGTTTCATGAAGATTTCTAATACAATTCCTAGAATTCAATGAGTAATTGATTAGTTTCCAATTTTGAGTGAACTAATCAGTTTAAACATATTGAATTTATTTAATTTTTGTTCTGAACATTCACTAACATGATAATGAATATATTATATTCCTAAATATGAAGTTTAGTGACCTCCTTCCTATGTTTGGAAAACCCAGAAGATGAGCCTATTGCGTAGTACTAGAGACTAGTATTCTAATGTGACCTTTCAGATTTTTTTTTACTATTTATGATATGTTATAAAACTACAAATGATGATGTAAAATACCATCACATATTTCTATAAGTCTTCTTAAGCCTCTCATATCCCCTAAATGTTTGGAAACTGTGTTGTAAAGGTTTCTGTTTGCACAAGTTGGGACTCCTAGAAGCATGGTAGTAGACTTCATCTTGTATGATGTTCGAAACCTAAAAGGGCCCAATATCTATGTGCTTAGGAGCATAAAAAATCAGCTTCCTTTATTTTCTTGTTGATCTTATCTAAACCGTAGTTCTTTCCCACACTCAACTTGTTAATTCCCACATGTGAGCTAGTTATCTTGAAGAATTGTGTAATAGAGTTAGTGAGGCTGACTTCAACCTTAGGTTCATTACAGAAATGAAGGGAAAAAAAAATGGTTTGAGGGAATGACAAGGAAAATAATGTGAAGTCTTTGGATTATGTGAGAATTCATGATCATGCTACCAATATCTAATATGCTTGATAGCGGTTCCCAACAAGAGGAGAAGAAGGTCTTCAAGGAGAAAATATTCTCTAATACTGGACCCCATAATATACCACTTGAATTCAAAGAGCTACCAAGACCTAATATGCTTAATTTTCTGGAGCATAGGGTGGAAGAATCTAAACTGCAATTCGAAGGAGTCACTCTAATAGAGTTTCGACTCACATAATACATGGATTTCAATGAAGAGTTCAAAAGACATTTGACCTTTAGTGATTATTGTTATTATCAGGATAGGGTCAAATTCATAGGAGGTAATAGAATGAATACTCAAAAATTTGAATTGCAGAAAACCATAGGAAAAATATCCCTTCCCTATTTTGATTGATCTGCAAAATGCACTGGTAACTCATGGGTACAAAAACTAGACACTTATTTTCAACTGAATCCAATGATGGAAAGAGATGCCATTAGGATGTCCACTCTACATTTGAAAGGAGATGCAAGTGATTGGTGGTTTCATGGGTTAAGGAATTTGGGTCATGACACGGTGACTACTTGTGAAGAGTTCACCAGAAGATTGGTGAATATTTTTGACATAAGAGATCCTGACATGTCCTTCATGGATCTTGCTCAATTAAAGCAGTTAGGAATTCTAGAGGCTTACGTTTCATAATTTCAAAAGGTGGTTGTCATGGTGAATGATGTGTTAGAATCATGCTTAGTTATTTTGTTTACAGAAGGACTAGTAGATCCACTGAAAGGTCTAGTTAATGATCATCAACCTTCTACACTGCAAGATGCTATGGATAAGACTCGATATCTTCAATATTTTATTCCAAAAACTAGATTTCCACCAAAGAGTAATTTTCCCTCAAGATTCAAGGATAAGAGACCTTTCCAAAAGGTTCATTTTGGAAATTTCAAAAGGGATAACTTCTCTAAAGATTGAGATGAATTGAGGAGAAATAAGTTGTGCTTTCCATGCTAGCAGCCATGGGTTTCGGGCCATAAATCTACTAGGGGGAAAGCACACTATATTGAAGTTTGTTATGAAAGTGAATATGAATGAGAGGATGGGGACCATACAATAGATGCAAAAGAAAATTTTGGATCAGTTGAAGAGGAGGAGGAACCAAAACCAAATTCCATAACTATTGTTGTTCTGTCCGGAGTACCTAGATTTCATACTCTTTGGTTCAAAGAAGTAGTCCAAGGGAAAAGAGCCACTGTTTTGGTGGATGGAGGAGCCACCCATAATTTTATTGATACTGTAGTGGTGGATGAAAGAAATATTCCCACTAAATCCTTTGATGGATTTCATGTCATAACCATTGGGAATCATCCCATGGACTACACAAAATGGATTCCCAAACTACAAGGGACCATTTGGGACTATACAATTACTGACAATTTTTATGTGGTGAATGTGGCTGACACTGATATAGCGTTGGGATTCCAATGGTTATTTTCAATTGGTGAACATTTTGTGAACTACCAAGTTCCTTAAATGAAGTTCAAATGTTATGATGGGAAACAAGTTGTTTTGATAGGTATGAATACTTACCCAAATCAATTGGTCTCTTCCCACAACATGAGATCTATATTAAGACATGAGGACATAGAGTGGGTTCTTGAATGTTTCATTTCTTCCCAAGTATCATCCATAGACATTTCTCAACATCTAGAGGGCATTAAGGTACTGCTAAAAAATGTGAGAATTTTTTTGGAGATGTTCCTTCGAGGAGACTGCCGGACAGAGGGGTTGAGCACGTGATTGAATTGGAGGCAGAGACACTTCCTATAACTGTTTGACCCTACAAGAATCCAAAAATACTAAAAAATGAAATTGAAAGGAACATAAGGGAGCTGTTGGAATTGGGGTTGATCAGATCCAATACTAGTCCTTTTGCTTCATCAATGGTTTTAGTGAAGAAGAAAGATGAGACCTTGAGGATGCGCATAGACTATATAGATTTGAATAAAAGAACCATTAAGAATCAGTACCCCATTCTAAGGATTGACGAGTTAATGGATGAGCTACATGGTGCCAATTTTTTCTCCAAGATTGACCTTTGTTTTGGATATCATCAAATCCAGATGAGAGAAGAAAACATACAAAAAATAACCTTCCGTTGTCAATGTGGCCATTTTGAATTCCTAGGCATTCCCTTTGGATTGAATAATGCACCTACAACATTTCAATATTACATGAACATGGTATTCAGGGAGCAACTATGAAAGTAAGTGTTGGTATTTTTTGAGGATATTTTAGTATATAGTAAAATTTGGAAAGAACATCTACACCATTTGGAAGATGTACTAACCATTCTTGCATACTAGTCCTTGTATGCAAAGTTGTCCAAATGTGATTTTAGAATAATTGAGTTGTTGTATCTTGGCCATGTGATTGTAAAAGAGGGGGTGAAGGTCCATATGGAAAATATCCAAGCTATCACTGATTAGACAAGCCCCATGAATTTCATAGAACTGAGAGGATTCCTTAGAATTTGCACTTACTATCGAAAGTTTGTCAAGGGATTTTATCAACTAGCATCTCCCTTGGCTAATATTACCAAGAAAGAAGCTTTCTATTTGTCAGAGGAAGTTGAAAAAGGTTTTGAGACGATGAAAAAAGTTACGAGCAGCTGTCCAGTTCTTTCTCCACCTGACTTCAGTCAACCTTTTGTGCTTGAGTGTGATGCCTCTGGGGTGTTAAAGTTGCTGTGCCATTTAGATGTTCAAGCAATGAGTCAATTATTATTGATGCAGTAAAAGGAGAATGAATATACACAGTGAACAAATCAAACCACACAGGAAACATATGAGTATAGCTCAGATAATTACAGTATCATTGTCATTAATTAATCCGATGTTACAATAGAGTTACATAAGGAAGAATTTGAATACATTAGGGAGGGATTCGAATCTACCAACTGGATGTGACTATACCTAATTGACTAGCTAACTCAGTATGTCTCAATCAATATCGGAGTCCAAATGGTTTACTCCAGATGTCTAAACAACTCACACAATCGGTAATAAACAATTAACTCAGTCTAACTGAAGTGGTAGGTTATCAAAGGCGCCTAATCAACATGCAACCATGCATAACTAGTGCTAATTGAACTGATTGTGATCTAATTGAATGTAACTGGAAATTAACTAAGCTTAACTAGTTCCAACTCCAACTGACTGAAGGGGGTTGGTGTCGGGACTCCCAGTGGCTCCTAAAATGTAGGGATTGGTCTAGGAGGTGCCTAAACTGATGATTGCAAGTGCATTTAGTAGCAGGTATCCTCTAGCAATGTTCCCCACACTCTAGTAACTAGTACATGTGGCCCCATTAGACCATGTGGAACCAATGGTACCAATGGAATTAATTAATTAATTAAAACTCCTAAGTTAGCCTAAAATAATCTAATAGACAATTTGGTCAAGGGAGGATTATAAATCCTATCACCCCGCTGATTCCTAACTTGGAAAACTGTGGGCCTTGAAAACAAGGCCATAAGTCACCCATATATAATCTAAAAGACAAAATTATACTTAATACAACCGAAGAAATAGGGGAAAACCTCATGGGAAACCCACCCCTCAAAATAAGCAAAAATAGGAAAATGCAAGCTATATTTAGAAGAAAGAAGCTTCCTCCTTAGAAAAATAACTTGAACAAAACGCTGCTGCAAAATTGCAGCTCTATGCAGCAGCATGGTCCATCTGTGCAGCAGTATACTGAAGCTATGCATGTGAACCTCTCAATTTTCTTCTGAACTGATGACTCCGTGTGTTTCTTCTAGACGGTGAAGGTAGAGAATGATCAAGTTTCTTCTTTTGTGGGACATGTAGCTGATCATTCACCATCATCAAGTAGCACCAACCTGGAACTTTGTTGCACCACTCTGTAGGGAGAGAATCTGTGAGAGATAGTGCATCATGTTCATTATGATACTGGGACCTAGTTCTTCTTATTTCTTTTGGATTTCCAGCACCACTTCCAGCTGCATCTAGGAGCTTTTGAGCCCATATGGGCTTAGGATTTTGGGTTGAAATGGATACTAGATTTGGATCTAGAATCTCATGATATTCAGTTTCAATAACATGATCATACTGGATTTGATCTTCTTCATATGAATCTGAAACCTATAGCAAATCATCGTCATCAAAAATTGGTGGAGAAATGGTTATACCTTCCTATGCTACTTATGGTGGTGTGTCATACAAGTGATGTTCTTCAAACTGAACACTCCTTTCAATGAATCATCTCATGGTTGCAACCTCGATCAATTTGTAAGATTTTTCATCTTTTGCATATCCCAGTGGAATGCATTCACTACTTTGGGCTTGGAAGGCCTTCCTCTTGTCAAGTGGTATTTTGTCCCAAGATTTGGAACCAAAAACTCTCAAATGAGAGACATTAGGCTTATGCCCATGCAGTGCTTCGAATGGAGTGGCCCCAACCATTGATTTATGAGGCACTCTATTATGCAAATATGAAGCATAGTTTACAACTTCAACCCAAAGAAAAGGAGGGAGATGTTTGGAATGGAGAAGGCATGTTTCCATCTCCTTCAGTGATCTGTTCTTCCTCTCATCCACACCATTATGCTATGGTGGGTACGGAACTAAGTGTTCCATTCGAATCCCCTCTGATTCATAGAAATTCTACAAGTATCCTTTGATGTACTCTCCTCATTTATCAGATCTTATAGACATGATTTTCTTACTGAAACTGTTCTCAACCATAGCCTTAAAAACTTTAAAAGTCTCAAAAACTTCTGATTTTTGTTTCATGAAGTAGATCCAACAGTACCTTCAACAATCATCAATAAAGGTGAGGAAATACCTGCAACCATTAATGGAGTTTGTGGGCATAGGTACAACTACATCACTATGTATCAAATAAAGTAAGCTTTATGTGCCTTCCAAGATTACACCTCTTCTCTGGATGCTTACCTACCAAGCATCTAACACATACTCCATTGAAAGTTTGGATGGAAGGAAAACCTTCAACCATTTTATCATTGTGGATTTGCTGGAGATATTTGAAATTGAGATGGCCAAATATCTCATGCCAAATATTGTTGGTGTTGTTAGCATGAGACAATAAAGCTGTAGGAGGAGAGACATGTAAGAAATGTGAGAACTCATAATCTTTAGTAGAGTGATTTGCAATACCTTTCTCTATGAGCTGTCGAGTGACTTTTTCTGTAATCTCAACTATTTCTGAATTGAATGTAACTCTCTTGGGAGAGCCTGTATGAGTCATTTGATAAACAAACAACAAGTTATATGCAAGGGAGGGCACATATAGGACATTCTTGAACTCACCATGCTTTGCTTAGACTGAGCTACTTCCTTCTGGTAGAATATGGGAATCATGTCCCATGTGAATATTAGTCCCCTTTGACAGTGTGAGGGAAGAGAAGGATTATTTGGAGGCAACCATGTGGTTGGATGCTCCAGAATCAATTATTTATGCTGTTGACTGAGTAAGGATAGATTTCAAACCATGGTACCTTTCATCATCTTCTGTCTGTGGTTATTCATCAGGCTTCTTTGTTCCTTGTGGGAGAGCAATGTTATGCTGCTTGAGGAGAGATGACAGTTGGTCAATCTGCTTCTTCATATAATGATATTCAAGATGGAAACCATTTGCACGATAGGGACATATATTCTTATAAAAATTCTTTTTCTTAGAGCCTGAGGCTCCTTCGGAAATCTTCTGATTCTGTTTATGCTTCGAATTAGTTGCTTTAGGATCCTTCTAATTTGATTTCCCTTTATCTTGCGCTTTGGTAGAGTCTTTCAATAGGAGATCTTGATCTTTGGAGGTCTTGATGAATCCCATCTGGATCAACTTCTCTTTCTCCTTGATTAAGGACTCAGAAAAGGAATCAAGTGAAGGAATTTTCCAATCAGGAAATGAATCCCTTTTAGAATGGAAGATTGAGAAAAATACAAAAAACTCTGGGCCGAGTTTGCGGAGAATGGAAAGCACATTTTTCTCATCCTTTATTTCTATTCCACACTGTCTGCATTGGAGTGCAAGAGACTTGAATTTAGTAAATAATTTCTCTACTGTTTCGAAATTGCTGGGATGTAAGGCTACCGGCTCATTCTCCAGGAGGTATCCCTGAAGCTCATCTTGTTTTCCAAATAAGTATTCAAGATTCTCCTAGGATTCTCTGGGAGTCCTCAAACCTTCAAGGTGAAAGAGGAAATCTCTGGATATATGAGTGCATAGATAACCGAAAGCTTCATCTAAGTGGTTCAGAAACTTGTCCTTCTCAACTGGCTGATGGGGCTCAACCTCCCTTCCAAGTATTATCTTGTAGTAGCCAAGCTTGCGCAAGGCCAGCTGCATATCTACCCTCCAATCAAGATGATTGAAGGGTTTTAGGATCCAAGGAGTAGAAGGTAGAGAATCCATAATTCTCCTGTTGGAAAAACACAGATCTTCACACAAGCTACGTAGCACCTGTAGATTTTCACTGTAAAACACTAAAAAAATTGAACTATGTTAAAATCATGCCTTCCCTCTCGACATGAACACTTTCTCAGGGTCCATCATGCTCGCACCTCCACTCTGAATAAATTCAGAGGAAGCAAGGTACCCTTTGTGGGACTTATGTGGAAACCCACCCGCTTCTGGTGTTCAATGGAGAACAGACAGACATGAAGCTTGCTTGAAATGGCTCTGATACCATGTTAAAAATGACGTGCCATTTATATCTTCAAGCAATGAGCCAAATATTATTGATGCAATAAAAGGAGAATGAAGATAAACACTGAACAAATCAAACCACACAGGAAACAAATGAGTATAGCTCAGATAATTACAGTATCATTGCCATTAATTAATCCGATGTTACAAGAGTTACATAAGGAATAATTTGAATCCATTAGGGAGGAATTCGAATCTACCAACTGGATGTGACTGTACCTAACTGACTAGCTAACTCAGGATGTCTCAATCAATATTAGAGTCCAAATGGTTAACTCCAAATGTCTAAAAAACTCACACAATTAGTAATAAACAATTAACTTAGTCTAACTGAAGTCGTAGGTGAGAAAAGGCACCTAATCCACATGCAACCATGCATAACTAACAATAACTGAACTGATTGTGATTTAACTGAATGTAACTGGAAATTAACTAAGCTTAACTAGTTCCAACTCCAACTCACTGAAGGAGGTTGGTGCCGGGACTCCCAGTGGCTCCTAAAATGTAGGGATTGGTCTAGGAGGCGCCTAAATTGATGCACGCAAGTGCAGTCAATGGCAGTTAGCCTCTAGCAGTGTTCCCCACACTCTAGTAAATGGTACATGTTTCCCCATTAAGCCATGTGGACCCAATGGTACTAGTGGACTTAATTAATTAATTAAAACTCCTAAGTTAGGCCAAAATAATCTAATAGACAATTTGGTCAAGGGAGGATTATAAATCCTAACATGGGGAAGGTATTGGACCAATACTGTTGCAAAATAGGCACTCAATTTCCTTTGAGAGTAGAAAGTTTGCATCCATATGAAATACATTATTCCATATATGATAAAAAGATGTTGTCCACAATGCATGCCTTGGCCAAATTTTGACAGTAGCTAGTGGGTAGTAAATTTGTGGTCAAAACTGATCACAACAACTTGTACATTTCTTGACCCAAAAAGAGCTTAATGACAGGAAGCAAAAATGGGTAAGTAAATTTCAATCTTATGAATTTTATATAGAGTACAAGAAGGGAAAGTTGAATGTAGTAGCAGGTTCTCTATCAAGAAAACCAATCTTTTTTGCTATGGAGGTCCCTATGGGTTGGAAAGTGCAACTATCCTTAGAATACTCTAGAATTAAATTTGGATGTGAACTTATAGATGGAGAAATTAGAGATGACATGTACAAAATAGTGGATGGGATAATTTACTACAAGGATAGGATTTACTTATTACCATGATCAGATCTAAGAAAGAAAATTTTGGAAGTTTCCCATGATTCACCACAAGCAGGGCATCCTAGTTTTCTAAAAACTTACGGAAAGGTTAGGGAGAAGTTTTTTTAGAAATGATCCAAAGCTCATGTGTTGAGAAATGTGAGGGAATGTAACATATCCCAACAAAATAAAGTCGAGCACACACATCCAGTTGGTCTACTTTAACCACTGCCTATCCCAAATAAAAAATGGGAAATAATTTCAATGGACTTTCTCACTGGGATACCCATGGTGCAAGGTAAGGATTGCATATATGATGTAGTTGACCGATTGACCAAGTTTTCACACTTATTTGTTGTTCCTTCTACCAGCTCAGCTGCTCAAATTGCTGAAATATTTTTTAAAGAATTGTTCAAATTACATGGATTTCCAAAGATAAGAATCAATGACATAGATAGTAAGCTTACTAGTGCCTTTTAGCAAGAATTATTTAAACTGGTGGGGATGGAATTGAATCTTAGTACAAGTTATCATCCCCAAATTGATGGCCAAACTGAGAGGGTCAATAACTGGCTGGAGGGTTATTTTAGAAATTATGTGACAAGACAACAGAAGACATGGATCATATGGTTGCAGTTGGGATAATTTTGTTACAATACTACTTATCATATTTCCATAGGCATGTCTCCCTTTAAGGACCTATATGGATATGAATCCCCAACTTATGTGGACCGAATTTTTGGAGAAATTAGAGCACCAAAAGCTAAGGATTGGATTCAAGAGAGTCAAGATATCCTAAAGGCACTCAAGAACAACTTGCAGACTACTCAAACCCAACAGAAAATGTATGCAGATAGGAAGAATACTGAGATGAATTTTTAGGAGAATGATTTGGCGTATTTAAGAATGCAACCTTACAGACAATCAACTATGAAGGGTAAAGGAGATGAAAAGTTAAAACCCAAGTTCTATGGTCCATATAGGATAATAAGGAAAGTAGTTGAAGTTGCTTATGAGATGGATTTACCTGAAAATAGTAAGGTGCATAATGTTTTACTATTTCATGTTTAAAGAAGGCAATTGGGAAACAAGTAACAGTTTCAACAAAACATCCACCTTTGGATGATGAAGGGAAGTTAATTTTGGTACCGGATATAATATTGCAGACCAGAGAAAGGATACTCAGGAGAAGAAACATTAAGGAGTATTTATTCTTTTGGAAAGGGATACCCAATGAGGATTCCAAATTGGAAAATGAACAGGTGCTGCAACACCCTGAAATGCAATTGCTTGAGGACAAGCAAATTTTGGGAAGGGAGGACTGCAATGTCCCTCTCAAGTGACCTACTAATGCTATGTGTTCCTAACCCCTATAGGTTCTATACTAGGAGGGGTTATTTGTATAAAAAAAAAAACATGAATGTGAAGCTATTATACTAGGGTGCAAATTTCTAATTTTTAATTAATATTTTGTTGATTTTTAATATTTTTATGCTAAGTAATGTCCTAGGTGACAAGGAGGGTGCTTGAGGCCTAGTGGAACATGAGTTGTAAATAATAAAAGTAAACGTAGAGAAAATAAATAAAAATACTAAAAAGAAACCAAGCAAGAAGATAGAAGCATGCCAATTCATTCAGAATAGAAAATCCAGGACAAAGAAGGCAATTGCATAAAAGCTGTCACGATGAAAAGAAGGAAACTCTTGGAGGAGGTAGTTTATAAAAGATAAAGAGGCAAGTCAGACAAAAATGAATTAGGGTGTATTTTATAAAGAATTAAAGGCAAGTCCGTCCAAAGCACTAGGGCACAATTTCCACCAACATGAAAATCCATGTCAGGACAAAAGCAAGAAAGTGGGCAAGTTTCTTCATTCACACATGAGGGTGCATTGGTCAAGGTGGATTGGGAATTAAGCTAACTTGCCTATATATGAATGATAGTGCACCCATTTTCCAACTTTTGTTTAATGTGTTTTTGGTCTTGAGAGTTTATTCTCAGTGGTTGAGTGGCGTGCATCAACTGAAGCTTTGAGTGGTGTGCCCCTTAGCCATTGCGTTTCTTATTTTTTCATGATGTCAGTGCACCCATTAAATATTTTTTATTGAAGGTTCTGATTTTTACTTCAGCCATGTTACAGAACATTCAACGGAGCTTGAGGACCTCCATTCAATGAAATCCAGTCTTCTTTCTTCCTCCTACCTATTCTATGCTATTCTATATATTATGGAGTTATTTGTAATGGGAATTTTGAACTCACTCATATGTATTTTATGTACAGGTTTCCATTTTTTCATTTAATATATTTTTTAGACAATATTCATCCCATTTGTAGAGTTTGGGAGGCTCAACATTTGATTCTACATAGTTTCGTATCCTTAGACCCAATCCATGGGGTTTAATGCTATACGAGGCTAGATCTAAGTTTCCAGTGAGATCCATTTCGACCCAAATTAATATATTATGATGTAATTAAATATCTCTGAAAATTTCACATCATTCTGAATATGTTTGGTTAAGTTTCATAAAGATTTCTAATACCTTGCCTAGAACTCAATGAGCAATTGACTAGTTTCCGGTTTTGAGTGAATTAATCATTCTAAACATATTTAATTTATTTCCTTTCTGTTCCAAAAATTCAATAGAATTATAATGAATATATTCCATGCCTAAAAATGAAGTTTATTGACCTCCTTCATGTGTTTGTAAAACCAAAAAGATGAGCCTATTGCATAGTCCAAGAGACTAGTTTTCTAATGCGACCTTTAGGATTATTTTTTCACTATTTTTTATCTGTTATAAACCTGAAAAATGATGATTTCAACACCCATAAAATATTTCTATAAGTATTCTTAAGCCTCTCATATCCCTTGGTTGTTTGGAAATAGTGTTGTAAAGGTTTTAGTTTGCAGAGGTTGGGACTCCCAGAATCCTGGTAGTAGATTTCATCCTGGTTGATGTTTGAAAACTAAAAGGGCCCAACATACATGTGATTAGGAACATACACAATCATTTTCCTTCCTTTTGTTGTTTATCTTATCTAAACCCCAACTCTTTCCCACGCTTAGCTTGTTAATTTCCCACTTTTCAGCTAGTTATCTTGAAGAATTGTGTAATAGAGTTAGTGAGCCTGAATTCAGACTTAGGTTCATTACATAAATGAAGGGAAGAAAAAACATTTTGAGGAGATGATAGGAAAAATAATATGAAGTCTTTGTATTATGTGAGAATTCATGATCATGATGAGAGACATGGTTATATTTCTCTAATATGATATGGAAGAGGTATAATGGAAGATCAATGGATTGCCTCAATATAATTTTCCAATATTAAATGAATGAAATACACTTTGGAAAAATTGATTCTCATCTGAATTACCTTTTTGTTCTTTTACCTTTGTCTCTAACTTGGTTGTTCTTGATGTAATACATAGGAATGTATGCTGAACCTACTGTGCTAGAGAGTGCACAAAAGTTTGTTGTTCTTGCTACTTGAAAGAATGTTGGAACATGAAATACTTGTGCTGCTAGGAGAATCTGATCTAATCATTGGAACAAGAATTTCTAAGCCATACCTGGAAACTTGAAACTTGGAATTACCTTTTGGAATTTTGATAGTTGATCCCCTTTTTGTAAAGCGTTTGAAATATTGAAACATAGGTTCAAAGAAAGCTACTACAAGAACATTTTCTACCATAACATGGATTTTTATACATGAATATAAATTTTGTTGTAGGATTGTTTGCTATAGTTTCCATTAGGTGGTCCGCTTCACACTATAGGATAGCAAAGCCTCTTCAAGAAGTGGAACATGCAATTGTTGGAATTATTTTATGATGGAAAGGTGGTCTAAGAATGATGAGGAGAAGATGAACACTTGAAGCCTAGCTACTTGGATTTAAAATAGCATGCTGAAACTGACTGAAGAAGTTTGGCATTAGGTGTTAATAATTATGGTAGAAAATTATCATTTTGATAATATTTCTAGGTTACCAGAATTATGAAAACTATGAAGCATTACACGAGTTTCCCACAACAAATTATTTTCTATAGAAAGAACCGAGGGGATTTAAAAATGACCTTTGTTTATTGTTGAAACCATGATGCTAATTACAAACTCTATAAAATGGAGTGGAATATATAAAAATTAATTTCTAAACTGACTGGAGTTGATCCAAAATAGAGGAACAAGAAATCTGCTATGTACATAAGCCTTCAATTTCATTGAAAGAAATATGTACATTGCATGCTGCTTCATTTTATTATTGAAAATTATTCATCTGCAACCCATCATATCCAATTCAATTCATTTGAATAAATGTTATTGGATTTGAATATTGACAAAATTTGTTTTATTATTGATAATTGATGAATGACGTCAACCAACATGAGGAAACTAACCAATAATGGAAACGAGTGTTAAGGTACCATCATCCATTCTGACAAGTACGAATAGATGTGTTAAAGTTGAGTCACCTAGAAAATTTGAAAACCAAGAGACATTAATGTATTCCCACTATTGTCAATGAGGAAACCTACCATTAATAAATGCAAGTTCTAAGGTACTATAAAATATCTCTAATATTAATCCAATATAAGGTGTTGAAGTTGGTGGGACAAGATCCATTGGAAGTAGGGCCTTAAGGAATACCACATCATTCAACACCAACATAGAACCAAATTATTTGAAGAACCATAATTGAAAACTTTAGCCAACAACATGATGCATAAACTTTTTGTGAATTTTGGTTTTCAAACAGAATTCATATCTAGCTGCATGAGAAATCTGGTTTTCACAATTGGACTTACTTTTTATCTTTACTAATTTATTTATTCATCCAACCTATCCTACTTCTACTTGGAAAAGAAAATATTTCCTCAAGTGTAGGAGAGCTTCCAATGAATCCATTTATGTAACAATATCTCTATTAAACTCATATCCAAATCTGAAAGGGGCACCCCAATTAATATCAGGATATGAGAGGTTAACTGATCTAGTGGATATGATGCCAAGAAATGTTGAAAAATGCAGCAGTATTATGGCCTGATGATTAGTTGGAACCAGGTTTTGTTATAGTATTTGTCTCCTCAAATCTCTTTGGTTGACATACCATAAATTTATTTGGAAATTTTCTCATCAAACTCTTGAGTGTACCGAGTATATGGTGACAAACATGCAATAAATTATTCAATCTCTAGCTCTAGTATCTTCTCTTAATAATATGTTTTCCATGACTCTTTGATATATTCCTGACGCTGATAAGGATAAATGGGTTAAAATTCTAAATCCCCCTCCTATGGATCTTATTCATGGATCCTTTGTTATTCAATTGTGTCTTGAGATGAAGACTCGTTTCTAGTGATAATTCTTGACTTTGGGAAAGGATTTGAGAATATCCATGTGGTAATATGTGTTAACAATAAAATTAACACCCTTAAGAGTGTTGGTCTGAAAACATAGTTCTATTTCTCCCGCAACATGAAGATCTGAATTTTGGAACAATTGAGAGCTTGAATATCTCATTTGACCACTGCTTCCACAAAGAAAGAAATGTTTAAAGACAAAGGTTGATCTAAAGAGGAAAATTCCATGACCACTTAAGGGCCCAAATCTAGTTCCTATAACTCATATAGTGGAAAAAATTTCTAACATGGGTATTAATTGTCCCAAAAAATACTGAAAATCAAGTTTGATGCCTAAAAAACTAGGTAAAGTGGGTTTTTTAAAGAAAATAATAAAAAAGATTCCAAAATATTAATCCCACATTCATGGTTAAGTGATTGGGTGCAAAAACCCCAATGCTATATAAGGAAGGCATATGAGGTGAATTAGAGGAGACAAAGTTTGAGAGCAAAGGCATGTTGGAGGAATTTAGGGATAGAAATGACTTTTCAAACTACAAAGGTTTTTGGGAATCAAAGGCATGGATGGTAGAGGAGTAGGTCTAAGATATGGAGAAGGAAGGCACCTTCAAGGGTTGTAAGTATTTCTCCATGTTCATATATTATGAATCAATTCAATTTTATTCCCAATTATTGTTTAATGTTTTTCCTTCAAGTTTTATGTTGAGTTAGAACTGGTAGGAAATTAGATATAACCTATATATCTTAAAGATAGTTTGGTAGGATAGTAGGAAGGATTTTTGTGGTGATATTTGCAGGTGTGAAGGATATTCAAAGGGCTGCAATATCATCCATCATGAAAAACCATCAAAATTCAAGGCTACAAGAGGTTTTCTCCTCCCTTCCTCCCCTTCTCAAACTCCATGAAAGAAGGTTTAAGATATTAGGATCATTGTTGTAATTGATTTGTTTTCTATTGATTGGGATAGAAATAAGAGAGTAGGATATAGCTTCACCTGTAGAATACTCCACTAACATAATGACGACCATACTGGGGATCTAAGGGGTTTTTCTCTTGTTTTATTGAGTTTTCCCCCTTGTTTGTATGTTTATTACCTTTTAAATATTTTAATGCATGATTGATATTGGTATCTAAAGGATTTAGTTCACTTTGGAGGTCAAAATTGACCTGATTCAACCCTTGGATTTTATTTTTTCAATAAATTTGGCTCAGATCTTGTTTTCTTTCCTCCTTTGAGCTTAGCACCACACTTTTCTAGTGTATATAGAGCGGTACCACCATAGCACTGACCTATTTTACTTACCAATGTGTGGTGCCACCGCTCGGTGTTTGAATACAACAGTGTGTTACCCACAGTGAGGTAGAGTCACGTCTTCTTGATGTTTTGGGCATAAAATCCTCATTTCTTGTTCACTTTGAGTGATGTTTTTTGCTATAGAAAGATTAGGAATCCCTATAATTTATTTTAGATACCAATTTCATCTATTTTTATCAATATTTGAGTATTTATAAATGTTTTAAATATTTGTGTGCTTACTAGCCTAAAAATTGTCAAAAAACTAGGAATTGCAAATCATTGTTTTAGTCCTATATTTAGGGATGATTTTGAACTTTTTAGACTTGTATATGATGGTTGAGCCTTGTTAGGAAATATGAGGATAATTTTTGAAGTATTTAGGATCATTTCTCTTGAATATGGAAGTCTTTGAAACCTCCTTTAAAATCTAGGAAAATCACTTTAATTAGTAGTTTTTCTAGCGTTGTTCAAGTTTTTCTTTAAAAGAATGCTCAGATATGAATGTTTATGACATATTTACCATTTAGGTCCTTTATTTAACTCTTGAAAATATGAAATTATGTCTAATTTGGCCACTTTAATCACATGTCTGCATAAGGAAATTGTCAAAAAATTGAAGAACATGACACATTGTTTCAACTTATGAAACTTTAGGCCATGAATTTTGTGTTGACTAAATTGTCATTTTTTCCAGCAGGCGTGTCGGTGTGTCTTGGTGTCCCTTAAGGATCCCCTGAGGGTTAAGTATTTGTTAATGTCAAAGGAGACCTTTTGAAGTTGTCCAATCCCAATTCTAAAGCCCTTGGATCCCTTGGGACAATGGAAAATCCCTGTACACCCTTTAGAGTGTTTAAGTACCCCTACATTATTTTTTTGGTTCCCCAATTCCTCAAACTATGCCATAATACCCTAGAAAGTGTTGTTGGTGGGTTTAAGAAGTTGCAATAGGCCAAATGACCCATTTAGTGGTCATTTGTGTTTTAATGAGGTCATGGTAACCTAGGAGAAATCTAGGAACCCCTACACCTAATAGTCTAATGGTCCTTGTACCCTCGAAGGAATGGAAAATGTAATATGGGTCATTTGTGTGTTGGTAACATTAAGATGGTCAAATTGTTTAAGGAAGTCCTTGAACCCACATATCTTAATGGTCATGATGGGTTTCTTGGGGAAGCACACCCTCATATATGGTAACGTTGATAACCTAACGTAAAACCCTAAACAAGTAATAAGACCACTAAATAACTCACCTTTGTATCCTTTGAAAGTTTAAGGTTGACCGCATTAAGTTAAAGTGTTAAAACAATTTTTAAATTTGATAAAAAATGTCATTTGACCCTCTCTTAAAGACTAGGAACCCACACACACATATGGTGTTATGATAACTTGTGTTATCTTTATGTTAACAATATATAACTTGTTACAAACCTAGCAAGGTCAGTCTAGTCAAAAGCTAATTAAAAAATAACATTTAATTTAAATACAAAAATGTATCCTCCTTAAACAAGTTAGCTTGCTTAGATTTCCTCCAACATTGGCATTATTTTTTAAATATATCAAACCTTCATGAAGTCAACCCCTAGTTTCTCCCCCTCTCTCAAGGTGTATTTATACACAAAAGGTATGCCATATCTATCATCACAACGAATGCAACAGTTGAATGAGGTTTTTCTCTTGACTGAGCTAACCTTCACCCAAGTCTTCCACATAGATTATTGTTGGGGGTTAAAAGACTCTATAGTCCGGGTTTTTCCTCTAGGACTATTTGGTGATCACTGCTGGCAGAACCAAGCCTTTACAAGTCTTCTCACAAGTCATTTTTTGTGAATTTTTGGAGAGTAAACAGTCCAAGTGTGATTAACTTCTTGAACAGTCTCGAAGTTTCTCTCATCCTACCCATGCCCATACAGTCAGAGTTTTGATACTTGAACAGTCCAAAGTTTGAGTGTTCAATAGTTGTGTGCTTTGATGGTTACTGCTGCCCTTATCCATTTGCTTGAACTGCCCCAGATTTTATACATAGTCTCAAAAGTGTTGAAAGTCACCTTCACGTCCAAGGTTGAATTCATCCACAGTCATCCTAAGTCCTAAATTTGAAGTAGTGGAAGGTTAGTTCTTGTTTGGGATCTTCTACAAAGACAAGGTATGATATAATATCAACTACATATTTATAGTAAAATGAGTGAATAATCATAAGTGATATATGATGTATGTACAATGATATACAATGGTGTATGTACAGTGATGTGTACATCCTGTTATCACTCCAGGGAACTCCTCTAGGTTGTAGCTCAAGGATGCCTGGTAACTTACAATGTTCTTAGGGTTTTCTGATATGGATCAAGTCAGTTGACCTATATAACCTTTCCACTCTCGAGGCATGCATCAAACTCACTCAATTACAAGGCTTTTAGTTACAATTGCTCAGAAGTTTGACAATAAAGTGCAGGGATGAAGAACTCATCAGGAGGGCAGATTTACATACAAAACACATGCATATAAATGGCTAAATCCCGATAAGGATGGCACTTATAAATCAAATTGCACAAACAAACCAATAGGATGACAACTATAAGCTTTTTAATCAATCTGAAAATGACCTAAATACACATTCAGGCATAAGTGCAGGAAAGAAAGAGATGACGGCTGAATAGATCATAACAAAAGAGATTATATTCATGAATGAGTAAAATGAGAAGCTGTTGAGGCCTGGAAAATTGCAGGAAACAGCAGCAAGGGATTCTCCCTCGTAAACGTTCCCAACTAGCCCGTTACTGTTTGGTATGGGGAATCCGTCCAATTTGCGGTTCGGCTACCGTAGGTCAAGTAACAAAAATAAAAGGTTTTACCGGTTATGGCCCGGTCCACCGTGTATGTTTTGTTTTTTTATATGTAAGTATGAGATGCAAGTGCCTATCTAAGAATGCAGATTGATAGAGAATAATATTTCTCCCTAGGGATGCGGTCACAATGTGATGTGCAGGTTCTTACCTCTCGTCTTAAACTCTCTCGCATCTAAATCACACACAACAAGAAATTAAAACTAACTACCTAACCTATCCCTAGGGAGAAATATTATCATTCATTAATGAGTAATGTATTTTGTACATGCATTACGAAAAATCACAGATAGCTGATACTTCTTTCAAAACACATTAACATTTAAAGATATTTGAACAACCAGATAGCCAATTGTTTATGAAAAAAATTCATTGCTCATAGTGGAAAATTCATAGAATAAACTAGAGATCATTCATGCAAGAACATAGGTTCAAAGAGTTAGAACGATCTCATAGTTCATGGACACAAAACTGAAAACAAAATAGTTCACATTCAGCAAATCCATGGCACAACATTTGAAAAGTTCCACAAAGCTTTCTCCAACAGGAAACTTGTAATTTATTTATGCAAAAGGAAATAGTTCTTCTTACATCAGATTCTCACAAATCTTGTCTGGGAAAAAGTCCTTATTCCCTCTAATTCTCCTATATTTATACAAACAACAAAACCTTTGGGTTTCCCCCATGGGTGACCTTTGGAGTTCCCCCAACCGTTAAATATTACAAGTTTGTCCTTTGTGACTGCTCATGATTCATACAATACGTTACATTTTAGATTAATATTTACAAGCACTTTGTAAAAACGGACTGGCTTGGTAACTGATGAGCCATTTTTAAGCCCGGTCCTCTGCTGCTATCAATTCTGCTTAGTAATCCATTGGTCCTTTTAAAATCTTGTTGTTCTCAGATCTTCACTCTCTTCTTTTTAGCAACACCTTTGCTTCTTACTTTTTCTTTCTTCAGCCAACTCCCTTCTGCTTTGTCTTTCAGCTATGTCTTCTTTGCAGCAGTAATCATCAAACTGGGGTCTGAAGAATCTTCTAAGTCCGTCTGCAGTTAAAACAAAAATTCATCATTAATTTGGACTGCATCTTTTCAACAGACGTAAACCATACTAACAAATAAAACTGATCATCAAAATGAGGCCCTGTACTGCGCTCTCATCGCAAAAACCTTAAAATGATAAGAATATGAAACCTCCGCCGCCCATAAGATAGGGTAAAAATACACATAGAACAGGTGGGAAAAACCCTCACTGGTGGGAAAAATCACTAAAGCATCGACAGGGTAGTCTGATTCATAGCCACAACGACATGCTTCAGACAGACAATGAGTGCCATGAGACTACTAAGTCTATTGGCGTCGAAAAGGCTAAATACTATAGCATCGGGCGGAAAAAACTCATCAGGGAACGGGACGACATAAACGTCGGGTGATTAGTGCATTATGGAGCCACAACAGTGGAAGAAAAAAGAACTACGGCTTCCGCGGCAAATAAAACATATCAGTGAAAACCAAAACAAACCATGTCGGGTGGTTATTTCGCTCCAGAGCCGCAATTGCGGGAATCCAATAGACTACGACTTTCAATCAAATTCATAAACCGCTCCCAGGGAGAAAAGAAAAGGTTATCGCAAGCAAAGTTTGAAGCGATAAAGTCACGTAATCGGTGAAAGAAAAACTAACCATCGACCCATTCTTTATCTGTCCTCCGAAACGACGGCGATATAGAAGGCTGATGCTCCGATCATGATAAAATGCCAATAGTCCGAAGAAAACAAAACAAGTAAAGGCCCATCGGCGAAAATTAAACTAGGCATCGGAACGTTCATTGCTTAATCTTCGCAATGGCGGCTACGTAGAGAACTACGGCCCCGATTTACTGTTTAAAAAACTTCTGACATTGAAAACCAAAAGGCCAAGTTTAAGTCGAAAAAGAAGATAGTCATTCAGCTTCCTTAATTCAACCTCACAAGATCCAAATTTGTAGCATAAAACAATAGAGTTCAGCAATCCAAAACAAAACCAAGCAAGACAAAATTTAAAAGGAGGGTCCAAAATTTTAAAAAATTTGGGAAATAGTTGCAGCTGCAACAATTGGCGACTACATGGTGAACCTAGATCTCTGGACAATTTCTTCCTTAAGTAACAGACTGCTTGACAATAAAACCAACATGTTGAATTCTTCTAGATGTCTAGATTTCCCAAATGACAAATATATATACTTTTAATCATTGATGATAGTCCGATTTAGGAGAATGGAAACCAAGATTTCAAACTCAAGATAACTCTTTTGAGGCTAGGAAAATGATTTACATTTTTACCTTTGTCTTCTAGTAGGCTTCCACCTTGGACACCACAGGATTTTAACATATGGTAAACATAAATATTCATTTGTTCCTCATTCCCATGCCATTTTACACTTTATGTGCTTTTGAAATTTTGTCTTTTCTTTTGAGTCCTCCTGCGTGTCTTTCTTTCTGAATTTTTATTTAGGCTCCTCTATCCATAGTGTCCTTTTGTGTGAGAGATGTATTTAATTTTCAGCTCACGGACGGAGAAGAACTTTTGGCAATTTTGTACTCATATGATTCAATACTTTGTTTTGATACATATTGCTTTCTTAGGAGTTTTTGACTCTTATTTGCCTTTTGGCTTTCAATTCTTGGCATGGGATCATTTATATATAATATACTGTTTACTCTGCTTCCTTTCCGTGGGTCTTTTGCTGTCACCCCCTACGACGTTTTTAAATGTGAGATGGATGAAACCTCGAAATAGTATTCCAGACCTTTTGATCCTGAGTTATTTTACAGGGATTAAGTAGGACTTCAATGTGTTCATAGCCATTCAGGAAAACTGCTGAACTAGAAGAAATTCGTTCAGATAAAACAATAGTCCAGAATCCTGATGCCCCCCTTGCAACCAAAAAGTTTCCTCTTTTTATTGAAATCAATCAAAATCTAAACTAAAAATAGGCAGAAATAAAATAAATCAAACAAACAATCAAAATCAGTTTATTTATAAACAAAACAAAAACAAAAATTAGGAAAAATAAGGTTTGAGAACTAAACCATTAACTAGTAAGTTCTCTTCCCACCCCTGTAAATCTTGCAATTTGTAGGTTGAGGGGCCAAGTTTTGCTGCAATTTAAAAAGGGCCTACCCATAACTGTTGAAACTTCGTGTGATTCCCCTTCTCATCATGCGGGTGATCCCACTTAAGAACCAGGTCTCCCACTTCAAATTCCTTTGTTCCAGCTTTGTGCTTATCAAACCACCTTTTCACTACTTCCTGCTGTTGCCTAAAACGTTCTTTGGCCCTGGATCTAGACTCTTCCGCCTTCAAAAGATTATAGATTCTAATTTGCAGGATTTCATTATCTGTGCCTCTAGACTCTTGGGCTATTATGGAAGATGGTAGCATAATGTTAGGAGGAAGTATAGCCTCTTTCCCATAAACAAGGGTATACGATGACACACCTAAGGAATTCTTGGGTGTGACCCTATCAGCCCAAAGAGCATTCGATAGTGCTAAATGCCAACTTCTTTGGTTTTCTATCACAGTCTTTTTTAAGATCCTAATCAGATTCTTGTTTGTAGATTGTACCAAACCATTCCCTTGGGGGTAGTAGTTGGCAGAATATTGCAACTTAATTCCTTTTTCACGAGAAAATGCAGTTAATCTAATAAAATAAAAATAAGTAGCATTATAAAAAACCAGGGAAATTGGAACCCCAAACTTGGTCATAATATGGTCTTGCAAGAAATCCATGACCGCATCTTCATTGACCTTACATAGCGGAATGGCCTCGACCCATCTAGTGAAGTAGTCAGTTGCTGTTAAAATATATTTGTACTGCAAGGAAGAATTTGGTTTTATTTCTCCAATGATATCAATTCTCCATTGCTCAAAAGGTTCCTTTATCATCACAGGATTCAATGGTCCTGCTGCTTTGGCTTGTCTTCCCCCACACCTCTGGGAGATATCACACTTTCTAACATGGGCATGAGCATCCTTGAATAGCGTGGGCCAATAGTATCCGGCTCTGAGAATCTTGTGGGCTGTCGTATCTCCAGAAAAATGGCCTCCAGCAGGCCCATCATGTAACTCTATTATGACCTTTTTTACATCTTCTTTCTCTAAGCATCTGATAAGGACTCCATCATAACTTTTCCTGAATAAAATTCCATCAATGATGTGATATGCAGCTGATTTAAGGCACAACACTCTTCAATGTTTAGAATTCCAATGTTCTGGCAACAATCCTTCCTGAAGGTAATGAACAAGGTCTTGGTACCAGGAATCTGGAGTTGTGAAAAGAGGACATACATCCATCATATGTAATTCAGCTTCATTTTCCCAATCGTTTTCTTCATTGTTTTTACCTTCAGCCATTAATTTGTACAGTCCTTGTCCTTTAACTATGCATGCTGATTTGAATTCAAGGTCATATTCTTGTAAAGCTGTTACCCAGTTGCCTCTTCTTTCTCCTAATTCCTTTTGTATGAAAAGAGACCTCACAGCTGGGTGTGGAACTATTACCTTTGTTCGGTTCTTAAGTATGTACGGCCTGAATTGTTTTACAGCTTTGAAGATTGCATAAGCTTTTTTATCTACCACTGGGTAATTCAATTTGCCCCCCTGCAGATCAGTGCTCATAAATGATATGGGGAACTCATCTCCCCCATCTTCCTTCTGAGTAAGCACTGCTGCTAGTGAATCGTCAGAAGCAAAGGTGTACAAAATAAAATCCTTCTCAAAATCTGGACTTTTGAGAGAGGGTGCATGAGAAATAGATGTCTTTATTTTACTGAATGCATTCTTCTCTACATTAGTCCACTTGAATTGTACACGTTGTTTCACCATTTGCTGCAAAGGTTTAACAATTTGAGCAAAATCCGGCACAAACCTTTGCATGAAATTTATTGTCCCCATGAATGATTGCATCCCTTTTTTGTTATGGGGTAAGGGGATCTGTTCAATATATTTGATCCTTTCTGGGTATATGGATATCCCCTTTTTATAAACCACGTGACCTAGTAGCTTTCCTTCTATAACATCAAACACACATTTCCTTGGATTTAGTGAGATGCCGTATTTTCGACAACGCTCGAAAATTTGTTTTAAATGGAATGCGTGTTCTTCTCTCTTCTTTGAACATATCATTACATCGTTGAGATACACTACAACACTATGACCAATTAGACCACAGAAAGCTATATCCATAGCCCTCTAGAAAGTAGCTCAAGCGTTAATGAGTCTGAAGGGCATCCTTTTGTAAGCAAAAGTTCCCCATTTTGTTCTGAATGTAGTCTTAAGTTTGTCTTATTCAGCTACTAAAACTTGATTGTAGCCAGAGAATCCATCTAATAATGAAAATAACTCAGAACTTGAAACCATCTGCAATATCTATTCCATGGGCGGGACTGGATAGTTGTCTTTGTCTGAAGCACGATTTAGGTTTTTGAAATCCACACATAGTTTGATTTCTCTAGATTTCTTCCTTACTGGTACCAAATTTGAAACCAATTTTGAGTGTCTAACTTTGAATATAATTTTGGCATCCAATAATTTCTTCACTTCACTCTGAATTAACGGCTCCAGTTTTGGATGCATCTTCCTCAAAGGTTGCTGATAAGGCTTGACTCCAGATCTAATAGAAATGATGTGTTGTATAATCTTGGTATCATATGTTTTAAGTTCTTCATATGTCTAGGAAAATACATTTTTTCACTGTTTGAACAAACTAATGAACTTATTTCTTTCACCCGGGGAGCAACACTTTCCCAAATTTACATATTTAGGTTTAACTTCAATTCCCAAATTTATCAACTCGAATTGCAAAGAAGAGCTGTGAGTCTTGACATTTGCTGGTCTTTTGAACTTGCTGTCTAAATCAAACATCCGCTCTAAAGTCCCGACCCCTTTAGGAATGAAGTTGTCAAATTTTAACTCAGCTTGGTGTTCTTCGTCATCGATAATTGCCCCTTTGAAAGTTTCATCATTCATTAAACATTCCAAGATTTGTTGATCATCATCAAAAAATCGTAGATTAGTAATCATGTCTGGAACCGAAGGCCTGAAAAGTAATTTAATAGAACACTTTTTATTTGTAGGCACAAGCCTTGCAGCCGAGGTAGCTAACAAGTCAGCTGCTGCATTCTTAAGTCTAGGAATGGATAAAATATTAAATGCATAAAAAATTGTCAGCAAATCCCATACTTCATTTTGATAATATTTTAAATGAGGTGAGATGCAATGTATCTATTTTCGAATCTGTTTTACAATTATTTCAGAATCCCCATATACTTTTAGATTTTCTACTTTTAATTCAATTGCTTTTCTTAGTCCTTGAATTAATGCTTCATATTTGGTCTTGTTTTTGGTACATTCAAACTCTAATATACATGAAAGAAAAATGTTTATTCTTCTTTGGATCAATCAGGACACAGCCAGCTCCTGATCCTTCCAAAGTTTTAGATCCATAAAAAAAAGCGTCCAAAAACTATCTACTTCTATTGTACTTGAATCAACAACTACATCTAAAACTAATTCTACTATTTTACAGTCAAATTCATCAGCCTGTGAAAAACGAAGGAGATCGGGCTGTGTGTCTGGTGTACAACTGACTTCTTCTGCTTGGTAGTTTCTCGGTTCTAGTTCAATGAAGTAATTCCCCAATACATAATTCACTGGTTCATTCTTACCCTCCAGCTGAGTAACATTGTGCTTCATGCGGGGCTCTCTTAATACTTTAATTTGATTGGGACTTCCCTTATAAGGAAACCACAGACGTGACCAATCTGAAGCAAAATAACCATTTAGCTTTACTGACCAATCTCGACTCAAAACAAGTCCATAAGCTTCAAGTATGTCTGCTACTACAATATCTATGAACTGACATACCTTTTCATTTGAATATAGTCGAATCAAAACATCCTCCATTTCCCCAATTACCTTCACATTTGTTCTGTCTAACTGAATAACCTGCCAGGTAGATGGTTTAGGCTATTCATTTATCTTTTTGCAGACTGAAAGCAGCATAACATTTACTGATGCCCTTGATTCCACTAAATAGTTGTGTACATTATGGTTGAAAATTTCAAAAGTTAGTAGAAATGGTGGAGTTTTTCATTTAGGCTTACCTCCCACACTTGCTTCACCAATTTCCTCTTCTTCTGGTTGATTGTCAATGGGAAGCTTTTCTTCAAATATCTCAAGTGCTTTTAACAATCTTTCTTTCTGCTAAGGCATATTACACATTTCAAACAACGAGATATTTTCCTTAGCCCTCTTAATATCTTCCACAATGTCATACTCCATCTTATGCTCTTTGAGATTCTTCTTTACATCATCAGTCTTCGCTTCAATGGGCTTGACAGGCATGTTGATTTGCTTTGGATCTTGACTCGTAATGGTGAATTCAGGTATTTTATCAGCTATGGTTCTTTTCTGAATTTTCTTTATGTTCTCTTGAAGTCTCTTAATTTTCAGGATTACTGATCTGTATTTACTTAACAAGCCTTGAATTCTTATTGTCACATTTGTTTCTGCTGTTTCTTCCTCTTTTGTATCAAAAAGTGAGACATAGTCCCATAAAACCAGAGCATCATCCTCTTGTTTTTCTGTGGGTTTACTATTCTTTTCTTCTTCATTATCATATTCTGTTAATTTAGAGTCCAATGGATGATTCATAACTAATGTCATTGAATTTATCCATTGAGGGAATTTTTTTTCTTTTCAGAATGGGGCTGTTGATGAAAGGTGCAAAAATTATCCATACCCACCTCTGTTAAGTTCATTGATGCAGGACTATGTGGAGGAGGTTTATGTTGATTGTTGTCCTCTCTCCTCTTATATTAAAGCTTAAAATATTTTTGAGTTTCCTTTTCTTTCTCCAAATCTATTATTCTGTTAGATAGATTCTGCATCATTTTTAACATCCCCTCAAATTCATGTGACTGCTCTTCCTTGGGCTTAGTAAATAATAAGGATTTCTTACCAAATTTTTTTTCTCCCAATTGCTCAGGATAGTCTTCTATGCTCTCTCTTTCAGCTTCTACTCTCTCAGCTTCTTCATAAGTTTCTGATAATGTGGGTTAGACTTTCATCTTGGAAAACATGGCCAAATCAGGCCCTAAAGCTGAAGTATAGTATTCGATCAGAAATTTATCAAAAGGCTTATCAGTTGCAGAAAAATTCTTAAGATAAGTAGCAAACCTTTGGGTGAAACTATGCACTTTCTCTTTTCTTTCTTTCTTCAAAGCGCATAATCCTTTCATTAGAGCTGCATGAGTTTTCTAGGCTACATATTTATTTCTAAATATCCTTTCAAATGTGTCCCAGTCTGGGATTGAGTTTGTAGGCAGAGCAAAATACCATGAGGTTGCTGCTCCTTTCAGGGTATGTGGAAACAATCTGCAAACTACATCTTCATGATCTCCAGCCTTTATCCCTTCTATAGCCAAGTAAAATCTTTGCAAATGATCATCTACTAAAATATTTTCACTTGGGTCAAACTTGGGTAGTATTTTCTCAAAATCCTGAGGTAAGACATGTAAAGGAGGTGCTAGGTTTAGAGGTGACCTAGCCTTCCAAGCAGGTGGTGGATTTGGTGGATTGGGTGGCTGATTTGGATTTACACCTACCATGAGTCTGGGTGGAGAATGAGGTGGTGAATGAATAGGAGTATGAATAGGTGAATAGTAAGGAGTCTCTGGGCCTACTGATTCAAAGGATGTACAATTTCTTGTAAGGCTGTTTCTACAAGTTCTTCCAAATCTCCAACCAACACTGAGTCTTCCAATATAGGACGGTGTTTCTTTTTATATTCTCTTCTGGGTAAGTCAGGGATAATTGGTAATCCTCCAATATTCTTCACATATGCCCTAGTATGTCTTCTTAGATCATTAACTACTTCGTTATCGACAGAATACAAGTGCTCTTTACCCTTCTCTTCAGGAATTGGATCGGGAAACAAACTGTTTTTAGAATTGTCACCGATAGAATAATCTAGAGAAAATAAGTTTCCTCGGCCAACCATGCATTGGCGTCCCTCTTTCTAGCGCCAAAAACTATTGAGGCATGGAAAATCACAGGCAACAACAACAAGGGATTCTCTCCAGTAAACGTTCCCAACTAGCCTGTTACTGTTTGGTATGGGGAATCCGTCCAGTTTGCGGTCCGACTACCGTTGGTCAAGTAACAAAAATAAAAGGTTTTACTGGTTGCAGCCTGGTCCACCGTGTATGTTTTAGTTTTTTATATTTAAGTATGAGATGAAAGTGCCTATCTAAGAATGTAGATTGATAGAGAATACAAGGAGCAGTCACAATGTGATGCGCAGGTTCTTACCTCTCGTCTTAAACTCTCTCGCATCTAAATCACACACAACAAGAAATTAAAACTAACTACCTAACCTATCCCTAGGGAGCAATATTATCATTCATTAATGAGTAATGTAATTTGTACATGCATTATGAAAAATCACAGATAGCTAATACTTCTTTCAAAACACATGAACATTTAAAGATATTTGAACAACCAGATAGCCAATTGTTTATGAATAACAGTCATTACTCATAGTGGAAAATTCATAGAATAAACTAGAGAGCACTCATACAAGAAAATATGTTCAAATATTTAGAACGATCTCACAGTTCATGCACACAAAACTGAAAACAAAATAGTTCATATTCAACAAATACATGGCACAACATTTGAAAAGTTCCAAACAGGAAACTTGTAATTTCTTTATGCAAAAGGAAATAGTTCTTCTTACATCAGATTCTCACAAATCTTGTCTGGGAAAAAGTCCTTATTCCATCTAATTCTCCTATATTTATACAAATAGCAAAACCTTTGGGTTTCCCCCCCGGGTGACCTTTGGGGTTCCCTCAACCGTTTAATCTTACAATTTTGTCCTTTGTGACTGCTCATGATTTGTACAATACGTTACATTTTAGATTAAGATTTACAAGCACTTTGTAAAAAGGGACCGGCTTGGTAACTGATGAGCCATTTCCAAGCCCGGTCCTTTGCTGCTATTAATCCTGCTTAGTAATCCATTGGTCGTTTTAAAATCCTGTTGTTCTCAGATCTTCACTCTCTTCTTTTTAGCAACACCTCTACTTCTTACTTTTTCTTTTTTCAGCCAACTCCCTTCTTCTTTGTCTTTCAGCTATGTCTTCTTTGCAGCAGTAATCATCAAACTGAGGTCTGAAGAATCTTTTAAGTCCGTCTGCAGTTAAAACAAAAATTCATCATTAATTCGGACTGCATCTTTTCAACAAACGTAAACCATACTAACAAATAAAACTGATCATCAAAATGAGGCCCTGTACTGTGCTCTTGTCGTGAAAACCTTACAATGATAAGAATCTGAAACCTCCACCGCCCATAAGATAGGGTAAAAACAAACACATAACAGGTGGGAAAAACCCTCACCGGCAGGAAAAATCATTAAAGGATTGATAGAGTAGTCTTATTCACAACTGAAATGACGGGTTTCAGACAGACGACAAGTTCCGCGAAACTACTAAGTCTATCAGCGTCGGAAAGACTAAATACTATAGCATCGGGCAGAAAAAACTCCTCATCGGCGAAGGGAACGAAATAAACGTAAGGTGATTAGTGCATTATGGAGCTGCAATGGCGTAAGACAAAAGAACTACGGTTTACACGGAAAATAAAACATATTAGCGAAAAACCAAAACTAACCATGTCAGGTGGTTAGTCTGCTATGGAGCCGCAATTGCGGGAATCCAATAGACTACGGCTTTCGATAAAAGTCATAAACCGCTCTGAGGGCGAAAACAAAAGGTTATCGCAAGCAAAGTTTGAACCAATAAAGTCACGTCATCGGAGAAATAAAAACTAAACATTGACCCATTCTTTATCTGTCCTCCGAAACGACGTCGATATAGAAGGCTAATGCTCCGATCATGATAAAATGCCAATAGTCCGAAGAAAACAAAACAGGTAAAGGAAAATCGGCGAAAATAAAACTAGGCATCAGAACATTCATTGCTTAATCTCCGCAACGACGGCTACGTAGAGAACTACGGCCCCTATTTACTGTTTAAAAAACTTCCGACAGCGAAAACCAAAAACCCAAGTTTAAGTCAAAAAATAAGACAGTCATTCAACTTCCTTAATTCAACCTCACATGATCCAAATTTGTAGTAGAAAACAACGGAGTTCAACAATCCAAAACAAAACCAAGCAAGACAAAATTTAAAAGGAGGGTCCAAAATTTTAAAATATTTGGGAAATAGTTGCAGTTGCAACAGAAGCATGAAAGAATTATAGGCTTATAAATCCCCGAAGTTGAACCTTTATTATAAAATCAATCTTAGGCTTTATAGACTTTTTACAAAATATAAATCCTAAAACTTGGATCTATTTTTACAAAAATACTCAAAAGTGACAGTTTTTTCAAATTAGGGTTTGAAACCCTACCTAACTACTTGTCTAACTACAATGAAGAACTAGTTCACTGATTGAACTTTAAATAACTGAAGCATTTGCTGATGATCACTGCTGCTGGTCCACTATCAGTTAACCCACTGGTTTCTTCTTGACAGCTAGGGTTGATGACTTTATGGCGCTGTTTTTTCATAATAGATCTAAACAGACCCTTTCTGATACTTCTGTCAGCACCTTTTATCTTTAACTTATGCCCCTGAGCCATCTGCAGTTGCCAAAAAACAATCCTGTGTGCCACAAACTTGCCTTTATGCCTCTATCCTGTTTCGGTGGTTAAGCAGCCAGTCTATCAGGCCCATTAGATACTGAAAGTGGTACTTTAGGTGGCTAATGGACTGTTCCATCGTCCGCCTAAGCCACCGAAAGTCCTGTTTTACCAAAATTTTTAGGTTTCACTCAAAAATGCCTTTCCAGTCCCGTATGCTCACCTTTCTTCTTCTGGGGGCTTCGTGTTTGGAGTGTTTGTAGGGCCCTGGTTCATTTCAGGAGGTTGGAGACTAATGGCTGCTTCAGCTAGGGTTGATAAGTCAAGGTGGCTGCTAGGGTTTGCTTTGGATTCTTTCAGCTGTAGCCTTTAGAGCCTCACCATCCTGTATAACCTGGTATTGTCCCTTAGGTATCTTTTGTTCAGCCTTTTGAAGAAGATGTATCTTTCCCTCTGCTCTAGGTAGGACTTGTGCAATATCTTGTTTCTCCTAGTCAATGTCTCATTATTTCTCTTTAGCTCTCTTTCCAAGACCTCCATTTCATAAACCTGCCTTAGTAGTAGATTGATCTTTTGACTTCTAGGTTTGCTGGAGGAAGGCCTTTCTGCTGGTTCCTCTTGTTCTTGTGGTGTGGGGGATGGTAATGCTTCAGTGAATGGAACAATTTGTAGAGCTAGGGCTGCATCCTCTCCTTGTTCTTCCTCAGAATATGAATGCGTTAGGTTTAAGACATTCTCCTCGTGTGCTTCTGCCTCCTGACCTTTCTCACCGAAATCCAAATTCCTTTTTTCCTTCTTGGTCTTGGAGGAAGAGGGAGGTTGTTTTGTTGCTGCAGCTGGGGAAATGGCCCTCCTCCTTCTTCTCCCACTCCTTGGAGTGCTGGATTTCTTGGTAGGAGACTTCCCTTTCTCCTCTGTTTGAAGGCATGTCTCAAATCCATTCCAGAACAGAAAATAAGGCCAAGCAATGTTTCTTTTCTTCAATAACTCCTGGACCAATAGCTGGATTAGACCATGGTGGCATATCCTACCAGCAATTTTGGATGGCTAGGATTTCACTTGATGTGCCATCTTCCCTAGACTCTTGTGTAAATAAAAGTGCAGATTAAGAGGGTTCTTTCCTGTGAAGTGGTTCATGAGTTTGAAATGATGGATCATTGCTCTATTGTATCTCCCTTCACAGGTCAAATAGATCACGATGGATTTTAGCAGCTGCTGCCAATTCTCTTCCAGCCATGATGATGGCACAACCTTCTTCCATGTTATTCCCTATGCTCAGGCTTGAGATATGATCTGAATTCTACATCTTTGGTTATGGTGGTCTTGAACCACTTCTCTCCTGTGCAAGGGAGCTCAGTCACCTTTGAGATTAGTGCTTCATCTATGAGAAATTCCTCCCTTCCTATGACTGCATTTGAACCATCAAATGATAGGGCAAAAGCTTCAGCCACTTGCTGATGAAAAACCTGTATTTTTTCACAGTATTTGTAGCAACCTACCTCCTGGAACAATCTGCAAACCTCTAGATGGGCCTCTAAATAACTGACATCACCTAGCTCCTGTCTGAGAGCTGGTCCACTTTTCTTCATCTTGATGGGTGTATCTCCTGGGTACCTGCAAAAACAGTTTTCCAGACCTTCTATACAATGTGATTTAGCAGGATTCTCTCTCAGAGTCAGTTTTTTGTTGAAAAAATGCCAATTTCAAACATGAAATACGATGGAGTCCCATGGCACCGATTATGAGTATTTTCTGTCATTTATGGAAGCTGAGGTCACCACAATGTTGACAGCAGCTCAATCCTTGAGATCTCTTTTCCCATATCACTGTAACTTGTTTTAACCAGAGCATTCGATGGCTATTTGATGATCTTTGGGACAGGTGGAGGAAAATTGGAGGTTGGCAGTCAAATCAGTTTGTGTTACTTGCATAACGACCCTTTTCACTCGTTTCCCACGTAGTCACACGGCTCCAGCCCTTTTCGGTGGGTAATCATGCTCTGAAATGATATTTTGTCTTGCTAACAGTGTTGGATGTGACAGTTCCCAACCATTTCCTTATTTTTTCCTTTCGATGGTTTAAGATGCTCCACGATTTTGTCCACTAGCCACCGAAAAGCTGGCTTTTGGCGGCTAACTAAACGTTATCTTTCTTGCTTAAACCGCCGGAATCGTTACCCCATCGGTGTGGTGAATCTCTGCTTTCAGTAGATCTCGACCGTGTCAAAAACATTTTTTAACGGCCAACAACATGTTCTTTCAGTGGTTAAAATGTCATAGCTTTCGCTTAAACTGCCGAAAGGGTTTTTCAACCTATATTTCTCTTCCAACTTTTGGTGGTTAGCATATGTGTTGTGATATTCTCTAATCTGTTGAAAGCGACCCTTTTTAGTGGCTAATGAGATGTTCTAAGCCTCTCCTAAGCCACCGAATGTACTTTTCTCGACGCGGCTTGCTCCTCGCTTTTGACGGTTTAAACCCTTTTTATCTCTCTTTCTAGTTTGCCGAAAGCGCTCCTTTTCGGTGGCTAATGAGTTTTCTGTAGTCTCGCCTAAGCCACTGAAAGTGTTACTTTGACCCTGCTTGTTGAGACCACTTTCAATGGTTCACCTTTGGCCTACGTTCAACTGTTTAACTGCCAAAACGTAGCTTTTCCGTGGCTAATGAGCTATGCTAGTCCTCGCCTAAGCCACCGAAAGCTACAACTTGTAAAATTTTCCTCCAATTAAAAAACAGAGGCCTTCAAACTGTCAGTGATATTCATATTCTTCATTGCACAAGTTAAATTATTTGTACTACCAAAATAAATTATTTTGGGAGATAACATCTGGATCCTACTAGGGGATGGGAACCTCCCAGTGAGGTCCCAAGAATCCCAAACCAAAATGCCTTTTCCTAAAAGTAACTAAGTAACTTAACACTATCATTTACTATTCCATTGGGCATGGAGTTGATTCTGAAAGCAAAACAACCTACTATCTACTAATTTACAATAATAAGGCCTTAGAGCCTTAAATAAAATAGAGTTTCAAGAATCACCCATTCACTGGGCCATCAAATACCTCTTCCCCTTCTAGGTTCTATAATTTGAAGTTGTTATTCTTATGTACCTGGGCTATCACAAAAGGGTCAATCCACAAAGAGTCAAATTTTCCATGTTTTCCCTTGTCCTGTCTGACAGTATCCCACTTGAGGACCCAATCTCCAACCTGGAAGTTGTCTACTTTTGCTCTTTTGTCAAACATGCCCTTTATCCTCTGTTGATGGGCTTCTGATTTTCCTACAAGCTGCTCCCTTATTTATTGTAATTCCACCAAGTCCATCATCCTTCTCACCATATCATTCGGTTCATCTTCCTCCTCCTGAAATAATTTTGCATCTGGAAGGATGAGCTGGATAGGAAAAATGGCCTCAGTGCCATAAACTAGCTTGAATGGAGAAGTCCCTATGGATATTTTGTCTGTTACCCTATCAGCCCATAAAGCAAACTTAAGCTTTGAATCCTAGCTTTTTTGATTTGTCTCCAGCAGTTTCCTGATGATTCTGACTAAGCTTTTGTTGGATGACTCAACTAGGCCATTTCCTTGAGGATAATAGGATGTGGAGTGCACTAGTTGAATACGCATTGATTCACACATTTTAACTAATGCCCCATCCTTGAAAGCTGGTGCATTATCAGTTACTAACCTTACTAGGCAGCCAAACCTGCTAAAGATATTCTCATATAAAAATCTCATGATGACTTGATGAGTGGCATTCTTGGTGGGTACTGCTTCTATCCATTTGGTAAAGTAGTCAGTGGCTACTAAGATCCATATATGCTGTCCACTGGAAGATGGATTTATCTCACCTATGAAATCAAGGCCCCATTGCTGGAAAGGCCTATTCACCACAATAGGCCTAAGGGGAAAGGAATTGAGCTGCTGCTTCCCTATAAATCTTTGGCATTGGTCATAGGCCCTTACAAAAGTGCATACATCAGCAAAGAGGACTGGCCAATAGTATCCTGCTCTTAAGATCTTGTGTGCTGTGGTTTTCCAGTAGTGGTGCCCCCCACATGCGCTGGAATGAAAATGATGCATGACCTGCTCTGCTTCCTCTTTATCTAGACACCTTAGCAAAATTCCAGACTAATCTCTCCAGTACAATAGTTTGTCAATTATGCAAAACTTAACAGATTTCAACTTAAGAGCTCGTGCTTGGTTAGGAGTGAGATCAGGAGAAACTTCTAATTTTTGTAAAAATTGAATGATACATGAGTACCACTCACATGAAGATATGTTTTCAGGTACTGATGGAATGTCATTCTGATCTTGATTTACTTCTATTTCTGCTGCCACCACAGTCTGCACCTTTGATGATTTGACACATGTGAAATTTATTCCCATCAGTTCACAGTTTTCTTTGGCCATGAGTTTAGCCAGACCTAGTCCCTTTACCAGCTTAGTGGGTTTCATCTCTATATCAAACTCAATGAGTTTGGCTATCCACTTAGCTCTCTTCCCATCAATTTCAGGTTGATTCAAAACATCCTTCACAACAGCTAAAGGGACGTATGCAAGGAGCTTTGCATTGAGAATGTAGATTCTGAAAGTCTTCAAATATTTTATGAGAGCATAAGTCTATTTCTGAATTGGGTCATACTTCAGCCCAGCATCTCTCAGGGTTTTGCTGAAGAATGCAATTGGATGATCAAGACCCTCAACATTCTTTTGTAATAATACAGCTGCTACTGTGTCATAAGATGGAAAAGAGAAAATGTAAAAACTCTTGGTGTAGTCAGGACCAATCAAGGTCGGGGCCTCCATGATAGCTTTCTTAATGTCCTCAAAAGAGTTTCTTGCCTGGTCAGTCCACTTTATTTCCGCATCTTTTTTCAGCATGACTGTTATATGCTTCACTAGCTCAAAGAAATTAGGAATGAACCTCCTGAAAAAGTTTATCTTTCCAAAAAAGGACTGAATGTCTCTTTTTGACCTTGGTATTGATAGCTTTTGGATTGCTTCCACTCTTACCGAATCGATCTTTACACCTTTAGCTGAGACTATGTGGCCTAGGAGCTTTCCTTCATTGAGTGCAAACTGGGACTTCTTGGGGTTTAGTGATATTCCATACCTTCTGCACTTCAGAAATACCTTCCTTAAATACTGCAAGTGGTCATGATGGCTGTGAGAGTAAACTGTTAGGTCATCCAAATATATCAGCACAAATTTATCTTTTAGCCCTACAAAATATAGGTCCATGGCTCTTTGAAAAGTAGCCCTAGCGTTCAATAGCCCAAATGGCATTTTAGCATACATGAAGGTGCCCCAGGGGGTGGTAAAGGCAGTCTTCTCTTGGTCATCAGGGTGCACAACAACTTGGTTGTATCCAGAGAAGACATCAAGGAAGGACATCACCCTGGCCCCCGAGACTTTCTGCAATAGGTGTTCCATCTTGGGAAATGGATAGTTGTCTTTCTTGGAACACTTGTTCAGGTTTCTAAAATCCACACACAACCTTATTTCCCCATTTTTCTTTCTTACCACTACTAGGTTTGAAATCCACTTGGAATACCTGAGGGGGATTATGATCTTGGCTTTGAGGAGCTTGTGGATTTCCTTTTCAATCACTAGTAATAGGAGAGGGTTGATGGGTCTCAGCTTCTGCTGAAAAGGAATGGTGTCCTTCTCCAAAGGAATTCTGTGCTGGATGATATTGGTGTCATCATTTTTTAGGTCACTATACTCCCAGACAAAGACATCAGCAAACTCTTTTATCATGCTGCAAAATTCAGACGTCTGACCAGCAGTCAGCCCAGTGGACAGATTTATCAGTTTTGGATGGCTTTGGCTCCCTACATTTTGCTCTTGGATAGTAGGATCTAGCTCCTTTTTGGAAGGCTTGAAAGGAATGTCATTGTGGTCAAACAACTCTTCCAGTGGTACTAGACCTCGTGGTATGTAGTTGTTGGGAAATTGGACAATGTTCTGATCATCCACTTTACCTTTTAACTTGAGCTGTTTGGATTCCTCCATGTTTAGGTTTTCCTCGTCTATGTGTATGTCAAAGAATTCATCTACTAATTGAAGGAATTTACTAAGCTCATCATAATTCTCAAAAAACCTGCAAAATTTGACATTATCTGGCAGAGAGGGTCGATACTTGACCTAAACATCATAGCTGAGATTAGGAGGTAAAGGAGGAACAGACAAAATTGCAGAGACAGCAAGGGAATCAGCCAGGTGATTCAAAGCCCTAGGTATATATGTCAGTTCAAAAAATATAAAGGAGTCTCTGAGTTTCCATACCTCATGCCTGTAGGCCTTTAGTCTGATGTTTTTTGTCTGAAAAGTGTTGTTGACTTGCTGTATGATGAGGTCTGCATCTTGAAAAATATTTTTGCACGTGATCCCCATATCCTTGGTAGCTTTAACTCCTAGCAACAAGGCTTCATATTCTGCTATGGTGTTAGTGGTTTTAAAATCAAGCTTATAAGACAGATGGATGTTTTCCTTAGATGGGGAGATCAATACTACACCTACACCTGCTGAGCTTTGAGTGCTAGCCCCATCAAAATACATGGTCCAGATTTCTGTGGTCACTTCTTCGGGCTACTGACATGTGTTCTTAGTGAGTTGGATTGATGTCTACTGAGAATCATCTATTTGCAAAATGCATGACCCAAAATTAGTGTCCACTGCATATATGGGGTGATTCACTGAGTTTCTCTCCTTGCTTATAATGTATGCCAACTGATTTTCCCTATACAGCCTCTTTGTCTCTCCTCCAAACATGGGAATGGTGGCATATGTGAGATCCATCTGAAGGGTGCCACCTAGTCTTTTGCTCCATGACCGAGATAGAAAGAGGCCAAATTTTGGAGGGATATCAACCACTACAATATCCATCATGATGCTTTTTGAAGGTAGCTGAGTTAGGTTCACAACAAGGTACTTGATGAGGCCCAAGCACTTGACGTTCCTGGAGTCAAAGAAGAATAAATCATGGTAGGGCTTGGTGATGCTGAGGCCAAGCTCATCCATCACAGCCTTTGGGATTAGGTTATGAGAGGCTCCTGAATCCTGCAAACATTTATGGAGGATTTTATCATGGATATTCAAGGATATGTAAAATGGTGGGCATGAGTTCTTTAGGTCTTCGATCATGGGCCCCAGGGTTACAATAGGCTTGTCATCTTGCAGGTTCACAAAGTCAGTGTCAATGTGCACATTGGGCTGAAGGGAATTCAGAATGGAGGACTTGAATGCATCATTCTTCATTAGCTCAATTAAAGGGAAAGGGATTTTCAATTTTTGAATTTCAGACTCAAGGTTGAAATAATAATGCAGCCTATCTGGAAACCTTACCTCATGAACTGTAGGTTTGGGTTAGACTTGATCAGGTATGGTTGAAGGTGCTGGTTTCTACAATGCTTTGGATGTGACAGCCACCTTCTTTGGTAAAACAACAACCTTTCTAGCTGATGCAGCAGGCTGCTTGACCGGTACAACATTCTTCTTGAGAGGAGAAACCAGCCTAGCCTTGAGTTGGTAACCTCCCTGATTATCAACTTGATAGATAGCCTCTTCAGTGATCTGCTCATCAATTAAGACTTATTCATATTCTGCCTGTGTCAGAAAAGAACAGTCCACCTCATCCTCCATGCAGTGGATGTTGTCTTCAACTTCTCCTTCTTCTTCAATGAATTCTGGCTCTTCTTCTAACACAACATTTTGAAATGGAGCTCTTATTCTCTGATCTTCCCCTTTGTTCCTCTTCCTTATGAGAATCTGAACTGGGGGGTTTCCTCTTCTATAAGGAACACAATTTTGGTTTCGAGGAGCAAAGTCATTTTTCCCTCTACCCCTCATAGGTAGATGTCCTTGGTCCTTCAATTTAGACATTTTAGCAGTCATGTTATCTAACAGTTTGGTCATTTTTTCAATCTTGTTCTCTGATGCAGAAGCCCCGCTAGGGTCTGCTGGCTACTTCTTCCTGTCTATCTTTCGTTTGACCTTCTGAGATGCTAGAATGTTTGACTCTACCTCTAGGGCAGCATCCTGCATGAGTGATAAGGAGGCATATCTCCTTTCTCTGAGAAGTAGGTATAAGTCAGAGTCAAAGGAATTTTCATAAGTTATCCTAGCTGAGGTATCAATGGGCTTAATTTCAGTAGGGATCTTGCTGTACACATTGTTGAATATCTTGGTATAGTTGGAGACAGACTCCCCATTTTCTCTTTTCAGGTTGCTGAATTCTATGATATAGTAGAGGTGGTCTCTCCTTTCTCCCTAATGCTTTAGGAAAATGTCATCTAGGGCCCCTATGCCTGCCACTGATCCAACAGGAAGTTCCTTAAACCGCTTCCTAGCCTGGCCTTCTAGGATTTGCACAAAAACCCTAGTCCATACACCTTCTTGCTCTATGCTAATATTTTCAGCATAGCTGTAAAATGCCTCTAGATTTTCTTCAGCAGTGAAATCCCCTTCCCCTGTAAACTTAGGCATATACTAGAGATAATACCTAGTAGGCATGGCTGAGAGGGGATTTGGAAAAATTAGGGGTGCATACCTAGCTACCAAGATCCTTTCCATTTTGGTCAATTGAGGGGCAACCATATTGGAAATGGCTATGGACAGGGTTGAGGAAGGAAGCACTGATGGAGATACTTGTTGAGAAGGTGGTATACTTATCCCAGTGGAGTCACCAGGGATTGGATATTCACAAGAAATAGTGCTTGAAGATGCCCAAACCCTAGATTTTTCTGATGTATCTAAAAATTTCTAAGAATTAATAATTTCAGCAGAAGAAGTAATAGTAGAAAGATTTCTTGAAATACCTGATGTAGCTTTTTGTGCAGCATTGCTGGTCTATCTTAGTAAATCCCTAGCTGTTCCCAAAATTTCTTCTGGATCTGAAACTGGTGTTGCTGGTGGCCCTTTAGGGTTTTCTCTGGTACTTGGTCTTCTTGAAGCCACCTTATATCAATGGAGTCGCCAGATAGATGATTACAACCATAATAGTGTCCAATCTTTGTCTATCATCAAAGAAAGGATCTATGTCATCTCCCAGGGAAGTTGAGCTTTAGTCTCCTCTCCCCGAAAATGGCGCCAATTTGTTGTCACTCCAGGGAAATCCTCTAGGTTGCAGCTCGATGATGCCTGGTAAATTACAATGGTTTTAGGGTTTTCTGATATGGATCAAGTTAGTTGACCTATATAACCTTTCCACTCTTAAGGCATGCATTAAACTCACTCAATTACAAGGCTTTTAGTTACAATTGCTCAGAAGTTTGACAATAAAGTGCAGGGATGAAGAACTCATCAGGCTTGCAGATTTACATACAAAACACATGCATATAAATGGCTAAATCTTGATAAGGATGGCACTTATAAATCAAATTGCACTAACAAACCAATAGGATGAAAACTATAAGCTTTTTAATCAATCTGAAAATGACCTAAATACACATTCAGGCATAAGTGCAGCAAATAAAGAGATGATGGCTGAATAGATCATAACAAAAGAGCTTATATTCATGAATAAGTAAAATGAGAAGCATGAAAGCATTATAGGCTTATAAATCCCCAAAGTTGAACCTTTATTATAAAATCGATCTTAGGCTTTATAGCCTTTTTACAAAATATAGATCCTGAAACTTGGATTCGTTTTTACAAAAATACTCAAAAGTGACAGTTTTTGCAAATTAGGGTTTGAAACCCTACCTAACTACTTGTCTAACTACAATGAAGATCTAGTTCATTGACTGAACATTAAATAACTGAACCATTTGCTAATGATCACTGCTGTTGGTCCACTATCAGTTAACCCACTGATTTCTTCTTTACAGCTAGGGTTGATGACTTTATGGTACTATTTTTTTCATAATAGATCTAAACAGAACCTTTATGATACTTCTATCAGCACCTTTTATCTTTAACTTATGCCCTTGAGCCATCTGCAGTTGCCAAAAAATGATCCCGTGTGCCCAAAACTTGCCTTTATGCCTCTGTCCGCTTTCGATGGTTAAGCGGCCAGTCTATCAGACCCATTACCTGCTGAAAGTGGCACTTTCAGTGGCTAATGGACTGTTCCATCGTCCGCCTAAGCCACCAAAAGCCCCGTTTTACCAAATTTTTTAGGTTTCGTTTAAAAATTCCTTTCCAGTCCCATATGCTCAACTTTCTTCTTTTGAGGGCTTCGTGTTTGGAGTGTTTGCAGGTCCTTGGCTCGTTTCAAGAGGCTGGAGACTGATGGCTGCTTCAGCTAGGGTTGATAAGGCAAGGTGGCTGCTAGGGTTTTCTTTGGCTTCTTTCAATTGCAGCCTTTGGAGCCTCACCATCCTGTATAACCTGGTATTGTCCCTTAGGTATATTTTGTTCAGCCTTTTCAAGAAGATGTATCTTTCCCTCTGCTCCAGGTAGGACTTGCGCAATAACTTGTTTCTCCTAGTTAGTGTCTCATTATTTCTCTTTAGCTCTCTTTCCAAGACCTCCATTTCATAAACCTGCCTTAGTAGCAGATTGATCTTTTGACTTCTAGGTTTGCTGGAGGAAGGCCTTTCTGTTGGTTCCTCTTACTGCTGTGGTGTGGGGGATGGCAATACTTCAGTGAATGGAACAATTTGCAGAGCTAGGGCTGCATCCTCTCCTTGTTATTCCTCAGAATCTGAATAGGGTAGGTTTAAGACATTCTCCTGGTGTGCTTCTGCCTCCTGACGTTTCTCACCGAAATCCAAATTCGTTTTTGCCTTCTTGGTCTTGGAGGAAGAGGGAGGTTGTTCTGTTGCTGCAGCTGGGGAAATGGCCCTCCTCCTTATTCTCCCACTCCTTGGAGTGCTGGATTTCTTGGCAGGGGACTTCCCTTTCTCCTCTGGTTGAAGGCCTGTCTCAAAGCCATTCCAAAACAAAAAATAAGGCCAAGTATGTTTCTTTTCTTCAACAATTCCTAGAACAATAGCTGGATTAGACCATAATGGAAAAGCCTGTCAACAATTTTGGATGGCTGGTATTTCACTTGATGTGCCATCTTCCCTAGAATCCTATGTAAATAAAAAGGTAGATTAAGAGGGTTCTTACCTGTGAAGTGGTTCATGAGTTTGAAATGATAGATCATTGCTCTATTGTATCTCCCTTCATAGGTCAAATAGACCACGATGGCTTTTAGCAGCAGCTGCTAATTCTCTTCCAGCCATGATGATGGCACAACCTTCTTCCATGTTATTACCCTATGCTCAGGCTTGAGATATGATCTGAATTCCATGTCTTTGGGTATGGTGGTCTTGAACCACTTCTCTCCTGTACAAGGGATCTCAGTCACCTCTGAGATTAGTGCTTCATCTATGAGAAATTCCTCCCTTCCTATGACTGCTTTTGAACCATCAAATGACAGGGCAAAAGCTTCAGCCACCTGCTGATGAAAACACTGTATTTTTTCATAGTATTTGCAGTAGCCTACATCCTAGAACAATCTGCAAACCTATGGATGGGCCTCTAAATAACTAAAATCACCTAGCTCCTGTCTGAGAGCTGGTCCACTTTTATTCATCCTGATAGGTGTATCTCCTGGGTACCCACAAAAACAATTTTCCATACCTTCTATACAATGTGCTTTAGCAGGCTTCTCTCTCAGAGTTAGTTAATGTGCTTTAGCAGGCTTCTCTCTCAGAGTTAGTTTTTTGGTGAAAAAATGCCAATTTCCAACATGAAATACGATGGAGTCCCATGGCACTGATTATGTGGGATTTCTATCATTTATGGAAGCTGAGGTCACCAAAATGATGATAGCAGATCGATCCTTGATATGTATTTTCCCATATCACTGTAACCTGCTTTAGCCAGAGCATTCGATGGCTATTTGATGATCTTTGGGACAGGGGGAGTAAAATTGTAGGTTGGCAATCAAATCAGTTTGTGTTACTTGCATAATGACCTTTTTCACTCATTTCCCATGCAGTCACACTGCTCTAGCCCTTTTCGGTGGGTAATCATGCTCTGAAATGATCTTTTGTCTTGCTGACGTGGTTGGATGTGACAGTTCCCAACCGTTTCCTTATTTTGGCCTTTCGGTGGTTTAAGATCCTCCACGATTTTGTCCACTAGCCACCGAAAAGATGGCTTTTGGTGGCTAACTAAACGTTATATTTCTTTCTTAAATTGTCGGAATCATTACCCCGACGCTGTGGTGAATCTCTGCTTTCGGTAGATCTCGACCGTGTCAGAAACCTTTTTTTACGGCCGACAACATGTTCTTTCGGTGGTTAATAAAATGTCATAGCTTTCACCTAAACTGCCGAAAGGGATTTTCACTCGATATTTGTCTTCCAACTTTCGGTGGTTAGCATATGTGTTGCGATGTTCTCTAATCTGCTGAAAGCGACCCTTTTTGGTGGCTAATGAGATGTTCTGAGCCTCGCCTAAGCCACTGAATTTACTTTTCCTGACTCTGCTTGCTCCTCGCTTTCGACGGTTTAAACCCTTTTTATCTCTCTTTCTAGTCTGCCGAAAGCGCCCCTTTTCTATGGCCAATGAGTTTTCTGTAGTCTCGCCTAAGCCATCGAAAGTGTTACTTTGACCCTGCTTGCTCATACCGCTTTCGGTGGTTCACGTTTGGCTTGTGTTCAACTGTTTAACCGCCGAAACATAGCTTTTCGATGGCTAATGAGCTATGATAGTCCTCGCCTAAGCCACCGAAATCTACAACTTGTAAAATTTTCCTCCAAAAAAAAAACAGAGGCCTTCAAACTATCAGTGATATTCATATTCTTCATTGCACAAGTTAAATTCTTCATACTACCAAAATAAATTATTTTGGGAGATAACACATCCATTATGATAGTACACTTGATGTTTATACTATATACTCTACGATCTATGATGCATGCATGATTCACTCCTATACTCTATGATGTACACTCGATGATGATGATGTGATCATGCATGCTACACTATACAATCTATGATGATATTGCATGTGATGATGATATACACTCTATGATGTTGTTGCACTCCTATGATCTATAATATATACACTATGATGAACATGCATGCTATGGTGTGATGATGCTCTCCTATGCACTATGACACACACTCTATGATGCACACTATGATGATGTATATTTGATGAGGATGCATACCATATGGTGATGATGCATGCATACCTTATTATCAGTGAAAGTAGAGCATAACTACTTGATGAGTGACTGGGTATGATGAGGTGTACAATGATGTACATGAATAGTTTATGGCAGTGATAAGGAGGAATAGGTTATCAACAAGAAGTTCAGTGATTGGTTTTAACAGATCCATAGGTTCAACCCTATTTTTCTTCAGGGTGGTAGGGTGGTTCTAGGGCTCACAATATTGTGATTTAAGCTATTGTTGCATCTTTTCAGTTGTAGTTGATGAAGCCTAAGGGGTTGTATCCCCTTCCATTTGTAGATTGTAAAGTTGTGTTAATTTTGTTTACCCCAGTTGTTGCTGGGTAAAATTTATTTTTAGAAGGGATTCCGTGGTTTTACCCCCAGGTTTGGGTTTCCACATCAAAATACCGTGTACGGTGCTTCTTGTTATTTTCATATACAATGATGATATGCTATAACTGGTGATTAGCAACTTGCTATTGATTAAAAGTTTTATAATTTTGCAAATACTGATTCACGCCCCTCTCAGTATTTCAACATTTTGAGTTGCATGAACTTTTTGATCTCCCACACAACATGAAACCATATCTAAGACACATTTAAGAACATCAATTAAATCAAATTGACATAAATTTTCAAAAAAATGGACCTATCACTTAAGATAAGTTCAAATGCAATTAGAGGAGTTTGTTCGTCATTTTCAAAATTATTGATATAAGTTGTGTTCGAGCCATACATTTCCTCTTCACTATCACATTCGGGAGATCTTGTGAAAGAGAAATAGAGATCTCAAGTGTAATAGCCTAGTATTATTTTGAACAAAATTTCGAGCCCTGCGTATCCTCTTCACTTGCACTTTCAGGTGGTCATGTGAATGAGAAACATGGATCTCACGTTTAATAGAAATCTTTTGAATTTTTGAAGCATATTGTCCTGCCACGAGTATCCTCTTCACTTGGATTTTCGAGCGATCATGTGAAAGAGAAAGTGGATCTCAAGTGTAAATGCTTGTCAGTTTTATAATTTTGAAATATATTTATAATTTTGCATTGATTTTCAAACCTTCATTTTGGAACATTAAATTCAACATTCACAAATAAAACATTATGCAATTGAAAAATCAAAATTGAATCACAATCCTAAATTTAAACATGAGTTTGAGAGACTTATTAGAAATAGGAAAAACATTGAACATTCAAACGTGTTCCATTTCCAATGATACATGAAGCAAATTGAACACATCTTATGTTTGAAGCCAACCTCTTGAACCCTTGCTAAAAAATTGAAAACTTATTTTCTTCAAAGTTATGCAAGTGATTCTATTTTGCAATTCGCATGTTTGAAGGATCTCAAAGAACCTATTACTCTTCCATATCATAGAAGTTCATTGAAATAACAGAAAGAGTAGTGAGCATTGTGAATTTTATTGGTTCATCATTTTGAGTCATAAACAACACTAGTTTCACCATCACTCATCGAAAATAATAAAAATACCCTAAAAGCATCGCTTAATATGAAATCTATCAATATTCTTTTTTATATCACCAACATAGATTAGGCTAGGGCCTTGGAATAAGATTGGAGATTTAACACTCCAAGGCCACAAAACTTTGAAACTAGTATTGATTAAAGAGAATATCAAATCCATTAGTTGCAAAGAGTGCATGTTAGGAAAGCGCTTCTAACACATGCGTTAAGCATAAGGTCAATCTGAATTAGTAAGGGTGGAACCCCCCTTCTTGCTTATTTGGTAGGATATGAGCACATTGTAATATTTCAATTAAGTGACAAGTCCTCGGTGTGACATCAATTTATTGAGATATATTTTCTATGTGAGTTACCCTATATTGACGACTGTCCCGCCCGACCACCGATTGTGAAGTGGTAACCATAGTTTCTTTTCCTAGGGAATCACATGGGAGGTTATGAGTTGGGGACACTTGCAATACCTGAGAATGACAAAATGTTGTTTCATCTCCTTGGGAGGGTGAGTATCCAAGAGATAACACTTTCACCTTTGGTGATTTAAGAACAATGTAACTGCTTCTCATACCTTCACCATTTAGTAATTTTTGAGGCGTGATGTCCCTCAGGAGCTACTAGTTTTGGAAGGACCTCTAACTCCAGATTTTCATTGAACTCTGGTTATTTGGAAAGGAGTTTTATTGCTAATTATATGAGGACATTTTAGATGTGTGGACACTTTGATTTTTGTCAAAAGTCTAGTTTCCTTTAGGATTGTTTGACTAAATTTTGATACACTCTAATAAAAAAATCCTTTTTATCAAACTTCAGAGTTATTAATCTCTTGATTCACCCGTCAAGGTGGCAGTGCGGTAAGTTACCCAAGTTTGAGGGCCCCACTATAGTTTGGAGGAAGATACATGAACCACAGCTTTGTGGCTTTGAAACTGAACTACTTATAAACCCAATCAAATGTTACTAGAGAAGAACAACATCAAACCAATTCTCAAAATTTGACACATCATGGACGAAACATAGATATAACATCCTTTAAAATAGAATGTCACACATTTTCTCATGTAAATACACCCTTAGAACATCCTTTAAACTCAATCATACTTACAGAAAGTGAGTCATTGGTTAGTCTTTTTGAAAGTTGGAATAATATGCAAAATATTACACTTGACCATTTGGATTCGTCAATATTTCAAGGGACCATATCAATGCAACCTCAAATGGATGCAGTAGTTTATAAAAATCCTCTTGGTACACCCAATAGTTGTCTAGGTTCTACTTCTGGGAGAAACCCTTACCATAGAATGTTAATATTCCTGGTGGAAATAATGCATCCTGGAACATAAATTCTAGTTGGAATTGTCCTTCACCGATTAGGGGAAATTCCCTAGAGGGTTATCCTCTGATTCATCCTATCACAATGCATAGAGGAAATCCACCTATCAACCCCATTCCACAATGGAGTGGTTAGGTTCTAGGAAGTAATCAATCTTTTTAGAGCCATCCTCCGCAAGGAGGAAACATACCTTGGAATTCCAATCCAAACCAAGGACATAATAAATGGAATGGTCGGGTTCTAGTAAGTAACCAATATTCTTGGGACCCAACTATAGCAATATGAAATACACCCAGTGGTCAGGTTTTAGTAAGTAACCAATCTTTTTGGGACCTAACTCCAGCAAGAGGCAATCCACCCATTGATCATGTTCCGAGAAGTACCCAATTTTCTTGGGGGAAGCCTTCACAAGGGGGAACCCATCTTGGAATTCTAGCAAAATCCAAGGACCACCTAAATGGTGTGGTCAAATTCCAAAAAATAACCAATATCACTGGAGTCTATCCCCACAAGGGGGAAAACCACCCATTCATCAATGGTGTGGTAAGATTCCAGGAAATATCCAATATCCTTGGAGTCTAACCCCGCAAGGGGGAAATCCACCCATGAATCCCATTCCACAATGGAGTGGTGAGGTTCTAGAAAGTAATCAATATTTTTGGAGCCAACCTGTAATACCATCGTTTGATAGAAATAGGCCACCACATGAACCTCATGCCAATGGTATGATGGGTTATGCCAATAACCTTTGGCACATTACCCAGCAAATGGGACAAATTTCTATTCAAACTTCCCAACCTACAACTAGATAGGATATGAAGCAACATGCTAAGCCTTCCCTAGATTTTGAAATCCTCATAGTTCAATCCATGGAACTTAGAGGAAATAAGAAGAAGTACAAGGGTAAGCATAGTGTTAATCATTCCCAAACTCTTGAAATTTTCATAGTTTAATGCATGGAACTTAGATGAAATAAGAATAAGTACAAGGGTAAGCACAATGTTAATCCTTCCCAAACTCCTGAAATTCTCATAGTTCAATCCATGGAACTTAGAGGAAACAAGAAGAAATACAAGAGTAAGCAGAATGCTAACTTTGGGAAGGGAAATGCACTGAATCCAACTCAAGATAGTGGGAAACATCAATATGGTGTGTTGATGCAACCTTTTCTACAGCACCATCATCAAATGGTTTCTACAACACTGGCACCTCTTCTAGGGGGCAACTAGTCAAAATCCCCATAAGGGGGAAATGATCCCAATGCCAATGTATTCATGTGTGATCATGAGGTGAACATTCAAATGATAGATGATTCTTATTATGTCCCTCCTAGTACATTGGATCAATTAGAATCACATCCAAGTGATTGTCTAACCATTGAGAAACCAACCATAGACATAGTACCACACCCCCCTAAAGGTGATCTACGTAGAACAATGCATAATCCTAACACACAAGCTGCTCATAATGAAAATGTTGTTGAGGAAATATCTCAAGCAACATGTTCCATTTCTTCCATGGAGGTATTGCAATATTTTCATGCATGAAGAAATGAACTATTGTCTTTAACTATATCTCTTGATAAATCTGATATGACTTCGATCACATTAGACTTAGACTAGTCAACCTGTAGGATTCCTTCCAAATTTGCTTTTTAGAATAAAGAAACATCTCATGGAAAGAATATATTTCAAACCATAGTTGATGAAGGGGCCTCGACTTGTGTCATGTCATTTAAATGTTGGAAAGCATTACGATCAACCACCTTAGTTCAATCATATATTGAGCGAAAATCATTTGATGGACATTTGTTCTCTCCTCACGGACTCATTGTAGCCTGGCCTATTGAATGGGGTGGAAAAATAGTCATAGTAGATGTTGAGGTAGTAGATGCACCTATAGATTACAAATTTTTGTTAGGACATATTGAATCCATGTGATGATGGCTATAGTGTCTTCAAAGTCTCGAGTGATTTGGTTCGCTCATTAGGGGGATATTGTTATGATCACCAAATAGATTATTGTATGCTTGAAATTGTTGTCCAGTCCAATATTCCTTTCATTATGGATGTTATAAAGGAGGCTCAAGACATTAGGGTAGGATCGCTAAAATATGATTCCCTCATGGGAAAATTTATGATCCCACAACCCTTATCTGTTGTAGAAGCGTCATATCAATATATTGAAATGGATTCAATAGATTTGGATCAAAATATTCCCTTGATGGAGGTGTATGATCCAGTTACTTTGCTCATTTCTTTCGTGAGCTCTCCCAACTCACTTGATTTCTTAGATGAATTTTATCATCAGATGAAACTATCCTTGAAGTCATAAACATTTGGTTGCTCCAACCCAAGGACATTTTTTGTGGGGCATGTTGGTTGTTCTATTGTCTTAATGAATTCACCAAATATTTAATTATCGACCGGGGTTTGTAAACTTGGAGTTGACACAAAATATATGCGAAGGTAGAAGAGTATCTAGGGTGTCGTAGAAATATTTTAATAAAGAAAATATCGAAAGATCTTTCAAAATGAAAAGCCGAGTCAAACTTCAGAAATTCAACTATTAAGTTAATTAGACTTGGACAAAACCAATAGATCAGAGTAGTATCAAGATATACTACCCTAGTCTATAAACAATAACAAGAAAGATATATATAATACCAATCTAAGAAACAAGACTTGATCTAAGAATTAGAAAGGATGTAAACAAATTCAGAACTCTAACTATATGAAAACAAGAGATTATATTATCTAAGGTAAAATTATAGCTACTTAATATATTCAAGAAATCCAATAATTAAACTATACATTCATTTAACCAATACACAATAATTAAGCTAGAGTATCTAGTTCCATTCTCCTTGAGGGTTTTGAGGATATGCGTTCAATGTAATAGGAACTAGAGAAGGTGTATCAAAATGACTTTCAAAGGAAATCATAAAACTAAACGGAATTAAGTCTAATTTAACTTCTACAAAGAGGTGTAAACTAAAGAGTGTCCAGTTACAAGTGATAGTAAACATTGTGATTTATTCTCCATCCATATGAAAATGGCTCTAGTTGAAATGATATGTTATGAATAACTGATCTATTAATTAAGACTATTCTATTGATTACTTTGAAGTTGGAGATATACTATTGTAGAGAGGTAAAGCATGGGATGAATTTAAGGAAATAAATATAATATAGAAGCAAGTAGAAAACTTAATAAAGATATTTTATTAGAAACAAGTAGAAAACTTAATAAAGATATTTTATTTCCATTTTATGAGCTTCTTCAGTAACTATAGAATAAGAGTGACAGATCCTATGCTAGAAATGATGATCAAATCATGAAGAACTATTGTACTTTTTCGAGAAAAAAGTTAACAAGTCTAATTCTAAAATCAATCTAGATCAGAATAAGGTAGATCAAACGAGGAATGCAATTGACAAGTTCTAAAGCAGTAACCGATTAATAAATCAGAGACAAAAGAAACACAACTCATAAAAAAACTAAAGAAAAAAGGAAAGAAAGCTAACAAATATTAATGGATACTTTAAGTGATTTGGAATAAGGTCCTAATTATATATGACTTATTATGACTTATTGATTGACTACATAAAATAACACAATTTGAAAACTAAGAAAACTGATCTCTAAACAAGTATAAACCAAACATGAAATATGAAAGTCTGAACAATAGTCTGGATGACAATAGAGAACGACAGTCCAAAAGGAGAAAAACAATGTATATTGCGAAGTAAAAACCTAAATGATCCTGACCAGCTAGTTTGTGCATATGCAGGAAAAGACAGTAACTGAGCTATTTGGCCATTGAAATAACAGAAGAACAACTATACTAAACTATGTCTAAAGGGAGAAAGTTATTTACTATTTTGTAATCAAACAAATTAAGAAATAGATGCAATTAATCTACAGCTATAGAAGCATCAACATAATTGAACCTAACTATGAACTAAGCCTAAAACATTAAACTAATTAAACTCTGGCTAATTGCAAATATGAAATTGGATAACAAAGTAAAATAAAGATGGTAAATAACTATGCGTGACCAGTCACTTTCAATCCTGGAAATATAAACTATATTAACAACACTCACATAAATTAAATTCACAACAAACAACACACGTTACAGGTGACAAAGTAACATCAACTTACAGGAAATAAAATTACATACAGAAACTGGAAATGAAAACTACTTATATGAAAAAGGGAATAGAAAAAAATAAACAAATGGAAACCTTTGGTTGTTGAGGGGCCCTGATCAACAATCAAGGGTGGAACTTAGATCAATCAATCACTCACAAAAAATAGACATCAATTCATAGCTGGAAATAGAATTTATATTAAACTGAAACAGAGTTTACAAAGTTTCTGTCCAACGACGATGACTACTAGGTAACTCCAGATTCTCATCCAACGATGGATTTTATAGTTTTACAATGGAGAGGAGAAGGTCGACCCTTTCAGTGGTTGACCACTCTAAAAATAGACAGCCTTAACTGCTAATCAAATTATTACATAACTATTCACAACAACGCACAAGACATTCTCCTCGTTTCATGGTGTCAGTTATCCTTGCACGTGCAACTATGGTGTTGATCTTCATTGACGTGGGAAGAGAGTGTGGTGTCAAGCTAAGAGGATAGGATCCCGAGTCTTCTAGAGAAAAGACTCTCACACCAGGAGGTTGCGTGGCCAACAGAACCATGAAAACATTCTGTGCTTTTAAATCTTTGGAATATTCCAACTAACAGAGCCGCGGGTTGATCGGAGGGGTGTATGGCGAGCTGGATGGAACTGTGCGTGTTTGGCATGAATGCATGTTCGAGTGGAGGTTCATTTGGAAATCAAATCCTACAAAACAAACCTTTATATCATGCATGTTTACAAATGTCACATAATTGTCAATAAAACCATGAAATAATGAAATTTAATCCAGACTTGTATAATATTCAAATATATGCATGCCTGTGTTTAGTTGATAGTCTGAATGGAAAGAAATATGACAAAAAGTGACAAAAGGTAATTTCAACAGAGAAAATAATCAATAAAAAATGATAACAAAATCGGGATCAAGACTCCCCCAAATCGGAGAGATGCGAGGTCCAACTGAGCAAAAACAAAAAGGATGTTTGGAAGAAGGCTAAGCTGCGTTAGAAGCTTCCTTCAACTTAGCAGAGGAAACAAGAGATTTGAATTTCAACTTCCTAACTTGTGCCTTCAGAACTTTGTGCCTCTCCTTCCTAGAGTCATGCAAAGAAGTTATGGCCTTATTGAGGTCTTCAACAGTATTAACTTGAAGGCATAGTTCCTTGTTTTCTTGACGAAGATCAGCAATCATCTCAACATATCTTTTATTTTGGCTTGTCGACTGTGCTAATTCTTGAGTCAGTTGATCTATTGTCTACTAGTTCAGAGTAAATGGCTCCGCAGGGCACTTGGAATCTTGAAGAGGACTCAGTTCTCTGGGTGGTGTTTCAAGGTCGATAGCAGGGACTTGTTCCTCAGGAATCGTGCCTTGAGCATATGGAGAGGTGGGATCAAGAGCAGAGGCTTTGAGAAACTCAGATGATATGCTAGCTAGTTTAAACATGGGCGAGTTAGAAACGGGCTGATCCACCTCAACCACACTATTTGAATGATTGGACTGAGGGGTAGGCTGAACGGTGGTTTGAACGAGATTCGCCTTCTTGTTCTTGCTTTGAACCTATGGAAAAGGTATAAATTCAGCGACCATAGGGTTGACAGAGGTGGGCGAATGGTCATGCAGACTTGCTTCTGAAGTATCTTCATCAATATGCACTACTTTAGCGCATTTATTTTCTTTGGGAGGGTTATGAATGGGTTCACAGTCATGAGTGTGTTGAGGGCACTTTCAAACATTTAAATGAGGGTTCAAGACTTTAAACACAAAATTTTCCCAGGTTTGGTTCCTCTACTTCAACTAATGCACGATTAAGATCTTGATAAGACTATGGTGATACAGACTACCCATAGTATTGACCGTATTTTTTCTGACTTAGTTTGACATCTTTTCCAAGATCTTAAGGAAATAGAATGGAAAATTAAGGAACTGCTGATTGAAAAAATATGCCAATAACCGAAAATGACAAGCTTTAAACACAGTGAACTTACCTTTGTAAGTTATGAGGCGAATGATAATGCTCAAAGGATTAAGGTATTCTAGCTTAACCCCTTCTCTGTGAAATTTTTTTGTACCCGATACATGCTGATATTCTGGTTTGAGAGCAAAATCATGGGACGACCGAGGAAGAAACAAATGTTTGTGCCAATGAGTACCTTCTCTCGGGAGCTTGGTAGCTACTGCAATGGTCTCTTCGGTCATTGGAAAGGTGAGGTATCCAACCCTAGCCACATTAACATCGAACCGTTTTGGGAACAATAGTGAAATCTCCTCATCGTATCTCTGCAAAAAGTGGAGGAACGAGTTCCATCCTGCTCGAAAGAAAATCTCCCGGCATTATTGGAACTCCGGAATCTAGAATAAGTCCTGATAACTCTCAAGATTGAGGTGATTGGGAATTGTTTAAGCAAGGGTAGAAGTGCAGTGGATTGCATAGGATACAAAGGAATGGTGTCTAGATGGCTTCATGAAGACGAAGGTAAGTAAGGGTGAGGGTAAGATTTGTGAGTTTAAAAAACAATCTTCTTAGGCATCTAAATGATCATGAGATCGTGGTTTTGCATGCTTGAGCAATCACACTATGGTTCAGTACTTTGAATCGTGTGCCCTAATAATTATTTTGTATGGTTATGGATGATTCAACCATGTCCAAAGTAAAATTTGGACAGGTTGAATGAATTATTCATTACATAATTTATAAAATGCATTTAAAAACCATAATGACTTGGATTAATAGAATGATAGAACACTTAATGATTTCTGCATATGACTTGATGAGAGGGTAAGGGTAATAATGGTCGAAAATATCCTGAAATCATATCATATCAACATGGGGTTGAACAATTTGTTGGATGAGGTCGAGGTGAATTGTAATGAAATCGTAATATTTTTATGAGCATAGGAATGAGACCTAATAGTCATGGATATGGTTTAGTGGATTAAACTCTTTTCCCATAATTAAAACTTAAAAAATTAACACCTTGACATATTTAGTCATGCTGCTACAATGTTACGGTTCATTCGGATCATCATTTGGAATTCCATTCGAACCATCCTTCGATCCTTCCTATGATCTTCCATATGGAGCCTCTGTATAAAAAATGTGCTTTGCTGGATCTGACTGTTGCTAATTATGCAATAAATTTTCCTCGGCTGCTAGCACACAACAGAATGATGTAAACCATCTTTATTGAAGCTTAGTTGCGCTCTTCTTTATTCATCAAGGATTAGCACACTGTTCCACTACTTACATTATCCTGAAAACACCTATGATTTTGTCAGAGATAATTGAATCTTTTCATAAATAATAAAAAAGTAAAGACAGTTCTAACCTTCCCCCAAACCAAAAGTATGAGTGTCCTCAAGCCATCAAAGAAAAATTGATTGATTTCCAAATAGTTTAACAAATAATTCTAAAATGATGTTATCATTTTCATAAGAAAAAGAAACACTAACTAGTAAATGGAGATGATTCAGATATGTACATTCATTAGAAAATAGTAGTGCTTAGAAAGACCATATGAATAATGATAATATAACTAATGGGAAAAATGCCATAGGAAAAACCAGTCATCTTTGACTCATTTTAAATATTTCTTGTCATCCGAAGAATATATAGGAAGTTCACCCAGGAGTTTGTGAGATTGCCATAGTTATGGGTCCCATTTCTAGGACAATCATATCCTAGGTATTATTTGAATTAGATGACAGGGTCCAAGCCCAACTTACAACCATTCTCTAATGATAGTAGAAATATTTGGCTTAAATATGTATTTTATATACTCACATTTTTTCGGATGAGTCATGTGTATAGTAATGCATTAACCATATCTCCTTTACCTGATATTTCCCCGCTTCCAGCAGGCCTATTCAGTACCTCGACGAGTTAATCTTGGTACCATGGAAGCATAGCCTCGCTGCCAGTGAGCCTGTTTAGTACCCTGATGGTTTTACTTGCATTTATCAAGCTTCCTTGTTTAAGATGTTACTTAGAATGGACCCACTGCCAGCGAGACTATTCAGTACCCCAATGGGTTTACTTCGTATAATGATTTCAGTATGTGGAAGCCGGTTGGTACTAGAGCGTGTAAAGCCTGCTAAACACATAATTCAATTTTTTAGAGTGAACCTTATGAGTAACTTTATATTTTTATTATTATTATATATAATAGCCTGCATTATAGATCATGTCAAAAGAGAATAACTTAAAGCTGTTCCTTGACCTCAGTCTATCTTCTTCATAAAAGATCAGTAATGTTCCCCACAAGTATAAATTTCACTTAATATTGGGTTACCTCCAAAAAATGCTTAAGAGACAAGTGTTGATAATGAGTCTGGGATGAACTAGTAGTCCATAGGTGCAAGTTAGAAATTTTAAAACCACGATGATTAGAGTAGGTCTTAAGCAACTGTTCTAATGATAAAGCAGAAATGTGCATGTCTGAATCAAATACAATAAAAGCATAGTGAATCATAAAAGAAAGTGGGTAGGAATAATATAAAAAACAATTTAACTTTCATTATAAATTTCAGTTTGCAATAAAATAAAAGGAGTTAGGATCTATTATGAGTTCTTAGAACACTTCTCTTTCCAGGTGATATTTCATGAGCTGATTATAAAGATAAGGTTCTTGTAATCAAACTGAAAAACCACTTGTTAGATGATTCAAATTTATTCCCAACAAAACATATGTACATAGGAAAGAGTCATATAAAATTTATCAAAATTTAGGCAACGGGGAAGAGTCTTCCTGTTTTATTTGACAAAATTCCTTAAGCTGATTATAAAATTGAATTCCCTGTATAAATGCAATCAGCTTGTTAGAAATGAATTTTATTTATTTGAAGAAACAAATATATATTTACATATATACATGAAGATAACCCAAAATAGTTTAAGAATCAGGAGGAGGAGGAATGAATTCCTCTTCAAGCAGCTCCATCTCCTTTTGTTGTAAGCCATTCTGCACAAAATCTTATTTAGACATTGGTTGATGGTAAAGTCTAAGTCTATGTCCATTCACGACAAAGGAAGTTTGAGAGCCATCAATTGTCTTAATTTCTATTGACCCATTATCGAAGGCTGTAACCACCTCATATGGACTGATCCAACGGGTAGTTAATTTTCCTTTGGAATTTTTATATCTTCAGTCGAATAGTAATGCCCAATCCCCGGTGTTAAATTGCTTTTGTTTAATAAATTTATCATGCCATTTTTTTGTTGATTTTGTATTAACATTGTTCTTTGGAGTGCATATTGTCTAATCTCATCTAACTCATTAGTCTGTAAGACCCGTTGTTTTCATGCCTCTTCCAAATCCATGCCTAATTGTATAGCCATACGAAAAGTTTTAACTTGGAATTCAATAGGTAAAAGGACTTGTTTCCCATATACTAACTCATAGGGTGTATGTCCTGTAGTTTTTCTCCAATTTATTCTATAGGCCCATAAGGCCTCTGGTAGTCTATCTGCCTAATCCTTATGATGTACCTGAATAGTTTTGGTTAAGATAGCTTCCAATACCTTATTGGTTGACTCCACCTTGCCATTAGCCTATGGGTGGTAAGATGAGGACTTGCAATGTTGGATTCCATACTTTGTGGTAAGTTATTTCATAAATTTGGAAGTGAATTGAGAACCTTGGTCAGTGACAATTTCCCTAGGCACACCAAACCGAGTAAATATTTCTTCATATATAAATTCTACCACAGATTTCTCTGTGGCTCGAAACAAAGCTTTAGATTCTACCCATTTGGTGACATAATCCGTGCAAACTAGGACATACTTATTTTTGTGGGACACGGGAGAAATTGGTCCTAGAAAGTCAAGAGCCCATTTCTCAAAAGGCTCAATCATGACCTGAGGTTGTAAGGGAATCTTGTCAGATGACGTAGGTATACCCATTCTTTGGAAACTGTCACATCCTTTAACATACCTGGCAGCATCCTTAAAAATGCTTGGCCAGTAATACCCAGAATGCAACACTTTGTATGTTGTCCTCTTGTTAGAAAAATGTCCTCCACATGGCCCATCACACAACAGGATTTGAACCTGAAATCATACGATAGAATCCAATGAAATCCTACGTAACGTACGGATGTGTCGGATTGCAATGATGAAAAGTACTGTACCTTTCGAATTATTTTAGCGTCGTCAAATTTCCGACGTCGTTAGTGTAGTTTTTTTGATGGAGGTATTGTCATTGGTTATGTGATGGTGCAATGTCTAATTTGCAATGACCATATAGGTGGTGCTGTCGTCGGATATCCGACAAAAAGGTGTCGAAAATGTGACGACCATATCGGTGGTGCTGTCGTCGGATATTCGACAAAAGGGTGGCGAAAATGCAACGATGATGTTGTCGGATATCCGACAAGAGGGTGTTGGATTTTCGACATGGTTGAGAATTTTTTTGAAATAATATAAAGACATATTTCAAATAGTTTGACCCATATTTCCAACGGTAACTATGTTCACATCGTCGGATATTCGACGACTGTGCAATTCTAAATTTAAACATTTTTAAACACTCTGACATGTTTTTTATAGAAGCAATGGACGGTTTGCTGAAACTATTTATTCCTCGACGGACGGTTTCAGGAATTGTTTTATTCTTCAATTGGTGGTTGTGAGATTTTTTTTCTTCGACAAACAATTTGCGGGAATTTTTTTTATTCTTCGAAAAACCTCCGTTTGAGAAAATTGTGATGCGTAGAACTTGATTTTTTAATATTGTCGATAGTATTCATTCACGACGTTTGTGACAAAATGTCAAATAGAAATATTCCTGTTCCAAATGAAAAAAATCGACAATTTCTTGCTAAACTATGGGATAGCAAAACAAAGGGGTGATGGAAAATGTTATTGTCCATGTAATCAATGCAGGGGATTTAAGAGGAGAAGAATATTGATCTCACCAACCACAAAACATTGCAGGGAACATGGACACGATGAGGGGGTGAATGAATATCGTCCATTTGTAGGTTTAGCATTATAATTTTTTTTATATTCTTTGCTTTGGTTAATGTATGTATTATTTTAATTTTTCCTATATTAATGTATATCTATTGATGTTTCCATGTATTTATAAAGGAAAGACACCCTACGACATATTGTCCAGAGGAAGTGCTTTCAGAACAGGTTTCGGATCAGGATCATGGAGCGTCTATGTTTAATGGAGAACAAGTGAATGATCATATTGAACAAGATGATCATACTGATAATGTAGTTGAAGATGATGGTACAAATACATTGATCCATGATTCATTTAATGTTAGAATGGATGATGACGATGACGATGATAATGAAAACGATGATGACTTTGGTGATGTTCACTATATACCTCTTCTCAATAAGGAATATGAACCCCTTTGTGAAGGCTCCAAAACAAATCTTCTCTCTGCTGTATTGTTGATAATGAACTTGAAGGTTATGAATGGTATTTCAAACATATCAATCACATGGATGCCAAGGTATGTAAAATAATCCATCACATATATAGGATCGTGATAAAGTTTATCTATATTCCTCTAATAATTGTATTGTTAACTCATTATTGATCATCGTACGGATGAAGTGTGTTTCGTTAATATTATTTATTTATTACATTAACTATAATTTTATTTATTTTCGCTGTAGCTTGATAGCTGAATTTTTGTTACCACCATCAAATATTTAACTTGCACATATCGAGATTTATCTTCCATCATGAAAGAGATTGGAATGCATTATGAAGCAATTCATGCATGCCCCGTTTACCATATTATATATTATAATTAGCATGAATTTGAAACAAAATGACTGGAATGTCATATAAGTAGATATCGAACAGATAAAGTAACAAAAAAGGTGCATCAGAAGGTTCTTCATTATATTCCCATCATTCCACTTTTGCAACGACTTTTTAGGTGCAAAAACATAGTGTAATTTATGGATTACCATGCCAGGAACATAAGTCAAGATGATGTTATTCGAATGCCTGTAGATGGTTCTGCTTTTAGAGATATGGAGGAAAAGAGACCTCACTTTAAAGAAGAACGACGCAATCTTAGGATTTCTTTGGCAGCAGATGGTGTTAATCCATTTACACGGTGTGGCCTATTTTTGTTATCAACAATAATATTCCTCCATGGTTGTCAATAAAGAGGGAGCACATAATGTTGTCGATGATTATTCCAGGTATTTTGTGTCTACAACTGTTTTATTTCTAATGTAGTTGTGGCATGTCATTTGTCATATTATGCTTCCTAATTTAATTTGTATATTTTTGTATTTTACTCTTGTGCATGTTTTATATATGTTAATGGTTCTCATAATGATATATTTTATATGTACTTCAAATCAACCAGGCCCAGTTCCAAGTCAAATATATGAATGTATATATCGAACCTCTCATATATGATCTACTGAAGTTATGGAATGACATCACTATGTATGACGTATCTAGACCAATACGACAAAGGCAATTTCAATTCCATGCAATGGTTGTATGGACAATACACAATGCCCCTGGGTTAACCCAATTTTGTGGTTTGTATTTTTAAGTTCCACTTTAATTGCATTTAATTATATGAAGTAGTTAATATAGTTTATATATAATTATAATTGACATATATATTCCATATCTATATATTGTAGGTCTTCAAACAAAGGGTAAATTTGCATGTCCAATTTGTGGTCCTAAGATAAAATCTCGCTGCTCAAAAAGCTTAAGAAAGGAGGTGTTTGATGAGTATAGGAATTTCCTCTCTAAGAATCATAGGTATAGAACAACCGAGAAAAAACTTTTCAATGGGAAGTAGGAGACTGCATTAAAACCATGGAGAATGACACCTCACCTTTGGAAGATGCAATACAATAGAAATCGTCATCATGGTACGTATGGATAATCGTATATGAATTGTTATGTATTTTAATTTTTATTGTTAGTTGTTTATTGTAGTGGCCATATTTGTTTTATGATTTAATTTATTTATAAACTAATATTCATGATGTCCATCATGATCATGAAGGAATTAATGGGATTCCACGAGGAATGAAAAGTTATCCTATACAATTCAACAGGCTGCCCTACTATGAGCACCTACAAATTGCTCATTTGTTTGATACAATGCATATTGGAAAGAATGTTATTGAAACATTATGGCGACTACTAGAGCTAAGGAGGGAGAAAGATAAAATTGTGAAAGCTTGCAAAGACATTCAAGAAGGAAACCATGCAATGAAAGATGTCATCCAGTTTCATAGCAACAGAGACCAAGTTAATATAAACTCAATTCCATGGATGTTTACAGAGCAACAAAGCAATGTTGTCAAAGAAGTAATGCAGAAAATTAAACTTCCCACTGGATTTTGTGCGAACTTGAAGAATATCATAACAAAAAGGTGATTTTGTGGGGGTTAAAACACATTATTGGCACGTCTTCATCAAGGTAATAATTATTGTTATGTCCATATAATTTTTTTTTTCATTTTTTTTCATAATTTGTTTTCTTGTTTGTATACTCTTTGTTTAATAAATGGCATGGTTTGTATATTGATACAGTATGTTCTACCTCTCTCTCTCCCGGAAAACAATGTCAAACAAGTTATATATAATTTTGGTAAATACATGAGGTAACTAGCAATTAGTTGTTTGTGCTTAGTGTTTCTTTAATTCTCCATATAATTTATATTTGTGTTTTGTGCACTATTTCATTATATGTAATTTAATGTTTTTTTTGTTAAGTATTGTTATTGGTTTGCGTCACTTGTAGATGGCTGACATGTAAATAAATCCGTAAAGAATATATAAAGTATTGGAGGAGAGAAATTTCTCGTCTCATGTGTGAAATGCAGAAGCATCTACCTTCAACATTTTTCAATGCACAAGAACACTACCTCATAAACCAAGTTGAGGAGATTGAGTCGTGTGGACCTGTGCACTCAAGGTCCATGTGGATGGTTGAGAGGCACTCGAAATCTATGAAGGGTTTGGTGAGACAATGAGCACATGCTGAGGGTTCTATGATGGAAATATATACGGTATACCAAAACATGTTGTATGCTAGTGAATATCTTCCTTTTTTAGCGTCAAAGCTCAATTTACGTTGCATTTGTGATTCGGACTCCAGTAACAAATTTGGAGGGGAGTAGCTGAAGGGGAAAGGTATATCGAGGAAGGTAAAAGGTAATTATTAGCTAGTGGATGTTTATTATATTGTTCATATTCTAATTGCATTTTCTAGTTATTGCATCAATTAAGAGCATATACTTTGTTCAGGAAATTTACACCTGTCTTTCATTTTAATGATTATTATCATCAAGCAGTTGGTCGAGAATAGGATGCAATTCATTTATACATCACAAACAATCTTGACTGGATGAAGGTATGGATTGAACGGTGCAAACAATAAGGTCATGGAATATCGTGGGAAGGTGTGGCTTCATTGGTAAAAGCAACACATCACAATGGAGATAGAAATATTACAGAAAGGAAAATCGATTTAGCATATGGTTTAAAAGATAAAATGGAAAGCATATTAATCAATCACTCTAAATATTTTATTTTGCAAATTACATTTTGACGTACATGTTGTTCTTTTCCATTTATTGTTGCATAACTATTGAATCGTTGTGTAATCTTTTTGTGTATTTCTTGTTGCAGGTAAAACACCATAAGGCTATGGTCTGCAATGGTTGTAGATATCAAATCAAAAAATTGGATGAAACAAAGAAAACATTAGATTGTGGGATATCTGTAGTGTTTGAGGTGACCAATGTTTCATCTAGAAGTGACAAACATCCATAACTCTCAGAAAATCGATACTATGGGTATTTGGAAGATATTCTATAGTGTGACTTTAAATCCTTCGAGGTATTTCTATTCGTTTTAAAATGGTACAGGTTACGATTGACTCAACATGATCCCAATAGAACTATTATTGAATATGATAATGGATTTACCATGGTAAATCCAAGGTTGTTTGAGCCAGGAATGAAGCCCTATGTTATTCCAAGCCAATGTGAATAGGTATTTTACTTAGAGGTTCTAGGTAAAGTGGGCTGGTCATTTGTTGTGAGACACGATCGAAGGGGAAGTCTGGTAAAGTATAACCTAGACAATGGTAATGAAGAGGGTTCTATGGAAGAAGAAGACAATGATGAAGAGCATGATCAACATGAGTTAGGTGATGATGATGATCCAGCAGAAGATATCCAAGAAATAGTTGAATCAGATGATGTAGCAGACAATGCCCATGAAGATTATACCGACAATGACACGATGAGTGTAATTGAGTTAGATGACGATGATTATATGGACAATCCTTACAATGTTGACTCCGGATCTAATGATATGGATGATGACTTGGATGAAGAAGACGATGACATGGATGAAGAAGACGATTAAATATATTGAAAGGTAAATATTTAATTAGACCTATTCTTTTATCTTATTTTAAAAAAAAGAGTTACTTAGATCATCATCATCACCATCATCTTCATAATCATCATCATGTTGATCATCATTATCACTATTATCATCATCATCATCATCAGCACCAACATCATCATTATCATCATTATCATCATCATCATCATCATCATCATCATCATCATCAGCATCATCAAGAGCATCATCATGATCATGGTCATCATCATCATCATCATGACCCTCATCATCATCATCATAATCATCATAATCATAATCAGGTACCATCATCATCATAATCATCATAATCATAATGATCACACTTATCATTATCATCATCTTCATCATCATCTTCATTATCATCTTCATCACCATCATGACCATCATGACCATCATCATCATCTTCATCACCATCGTCATCATGATGACGATGATAATCATCATCATCATCAACAACATCATCATCATCATCATCATCATCATTGTCATCATCATCATCGTCTTTGTCTTCATCATCATCGTCTTCATCATCATCATCATCATCGTCTTTATCATCATCATCATTGTCTTCATCATCATCATCATAATCACCATCATCACATGGAGGATTTCTATCATCTCGTCCTCCTGTATGCATCGTCTAATAATAAGATATGGGCCGGTACGAAAAAGGTCATTATCAACCCAAGAGTAGTTAGAACTCTGGAATATAATTCGATGTTTTTCATGTGGGGACAAGTGGTTTGGTAACTTCCCAGTTGCTAAATAGTTAGCGATGTCTGCAAACCAAGGAGTTTGAACAGACACAAAAAATAGATGTTCATTAGGGAAAGCATCATCAACGGGTTTAGCACCATCATCGTGTTGGATGCGAGAGAGGAAATCTGCTGCTAAATTCTCTCTACCAGGTCGATCAACGATGGTGATGTTAAAATATTGTAATAGAAGAAGCCACTAGGTCACCCTACCATTGGTAATTGGTTTATTCATTAAAAATCTAATGGAAGAGTGGTCTGTATGCACAAAAACTTCATATCCTATAATGTAATGGCGAAATTTGTTGATAACATAGACTACTGCCAAGAACTCTATTTCAGTAACAATGTAATTTAGTTTAGAAGGGGTCAAATTTTTTCTAACAAAGTAGATGTCATAATATGGTTGGCCTTCCTTTTGACCTAGGACCCCTCCTATGAGCATGTCAGAAGCATCAATGGATATATGGAAGGGAAGGGACCAATCAGGACCCCTAAGTATTGGTGCCATTGATAACTTATCCTTTAAGACCTCAAAAGCACTTTGACATGATTCATTCCATTAGAATTCTACATCCTTCATAAGCAACTTAAACATCGGTGCAACAATTTTAGTAAAATTTGCAATAAAACACCGGTAGTAGCCTGCATGGATAAGAAAGCTCCTTACCTCCTTTTGAGTTTTTGGAATATTAACGATTACTTCTATTTTAGCAAGGTCTGCCTTGATCCCTTGTGAAGAGACATGATGCCCCAAGACTATACCTTCTGTTAATAACATTTTACACTTTTCATGGCTAAGGGATAGGTTTGTCTCTTGACATTGGATTAGGACCTTCTCAATATTATCAAGAGCCTCTTGAAAGGTATTACCATAGGCCATAAAATCATCCATGTACACTTCTACGTGGTCATGTATAAGATCAGAAAAAATTCCTAAGACTGCAGGCTGAAAAGTGGTAGGTGCATTACATAGGCCGAATGGAAAAAATATATAGGCATATGTCCCCCAGGGGCAATTAAACGTAGTATTATCCTGATCCTCAGGTGCTATCAAGATCTGATTGTATCCACTATACCCGTAGAGAAAAGAGAAGTATTGTTTATCGGATAGGGCATCTAGCACTTGGTCGATAAAGGGAAAGGGAAAATAATCTTTAAGTGTATCCTTATTCAATTCTTGGAAGTCAACACAAAACACCATTTCCTTGTGAATTTATTTGGGACTACCACTAGAGGAGACACCCATTTACTATCTGAAATTGGGTAGATGAAACCAACATTGAGAAGTTTTTGTAATTCCTCTTTAACTATATCTTTCAAAGAAGGATCCATCCTCCTCTGAGGCTATCTTATAGGGGATATACTAGCATCCATGCAAATATGGTGAACACAAGTGTCAGGGTGTATACCCTTCATATTAGTGTACTCCCATGCAAATGCTCCAGCTTGAATTCTAAGGAACTTGAGCAACTGCTCTTGTTGGTTTTCACTTAACCCTACGTTTATGTGTAGATATTTTCCAGGGCTGACCTTACAAGGTATGGTATAAGACCTTGTATTCTCCTCAATTGCAAAAACACATGGTGTATCCACAAATGTTGAGAGGGCAGAATTTTCCTGAAACTCATCTCAAAATATTGATCGAATTGAGCAAAAGACTAAGGGAAATCTATACAAGTTGTTGAAGAAACAAATTGGTTTAACCTATTCTCAGTAGTCTTCTCCTGAAGTTCCCAGGAGTAGTCACTAGGAAGGGAAAGGTCTTCAAAATCCTCATCCCTAAAAGAACAATCTAACCACCACAAGTTTTCAGTTACTAGTTGTGCTGGGGGGTATAAAACAAGTCTTTGCGTAGACAACTCGTTAGAAATGGTCATCTCCCCATCCCTACATCCTATAAAGGAATTAGCAGTGGATATCCATGGTCTCCATAGGATAATAGGATGTCCTTTAGAAGGATCCTTGGATTCTACAACCATAAATTCAACGGGGTATTCCCATGAATCCACTGATACAATAATATCATCCAACACTCCAATAGGTTTTACCATGGTACAATCTGCTAGTTCTAGGATTGAAAGGGTAGGGCGGAGAAACTGTCCCAACTATAAAACTTCTAAAGCTGCGATGGTCATCATATTAATAACAGATCCTATATCAATAATTGTATTTTATATGGAAATATTATTTACAATAACAGTTACTACTGGGCTCCCTGGATTTGTATATTTTTCAATTTTAGACTGGTCTATCATACACTCAGACATCTCTCCTATAACATGAATTGTAGGGGGGTCTTTCTATTTCTCACCTGGGCGTTTTATACATAGTTCCTTTATTAATTTGCTGTAAATTTGTATATCCTTAATATCATGTAATAGAGGAATATTGACACATACATTTTAAATTCATTTAAAATATTGTACTCGGGATGAATCACAGTTTTTTCTATTGCTAACCATTATGGAAATGGAGGGGGTTTTCGTTCTTGAGTTGGTTCTTGATGAGGATGAGTATGCACTAGAATCATTGAGATATCCTAATCCTGTAAAATGGAATCATTTATGAATTCATTTGGATCTTCTTCCTCTTCATTCTCCTCACGAATGACGACTGATGACTCAGGGTTTTCCATTCACAACTCTTCCAGATCATAATTGGATCTCGTGCATAGGTACAATCAAAATAACATAGGATGGAAGCATTTGCAACTCAATGATGTTGAGAGCTTGAGTTGGTTTATTTTTTGGGTTAGGTATCGATTATGCAGGTAATAATGTAGGTCATGGGGGATTCACATTTTGAAAATGATGAGGTTGTTGTGAAATAAGGGGAAATGGAGGCACAAACCCAGGAAAAATTGCTGGACATTGGGTGAGTGCTAAGGATAGGGATGATTGGGTACAAAGATAGGTGGTGACTATGGATATGCTTGTCCCCTCCATCCATGTGGTGAATAATGATGCTGAGTAAAATGAGGACGAGGAGGAGGAGGATACTGGGATGGCCAGTTTTGCCAACTTGAAGTGTTCCATTGTTGAGGTTATCGGTAGGGATGATAGTAGGGTGGGGGTTGTGGTGACAAATTCTGATATGTTGGTGGGTCTCTAGGTTTCCAAGGAGGCCTCCTAGATGTTTTACCAACTTCCCCACTCTTATATATTCCTTGTAGCCCAGGAAACGATGGGAAGTTTTCTGTTGTATGATCATTCGTGCAAATGTGACATACTGAGATATTATTCAATGGGAATTCCCATTAGGGATGATTAGTCTTGTATCTTGGACATAAAATTATCATTGTTGTGTGATATTCCTCTTGCCTCTTTTTGGCTTGTAAATCATCTAGTTGAGAACCCATTCCTCCTAAAATATCAGTTTTGAAGTTTTCCAATAGGCTTCCCAATTCTATCCTTGTGACTCCTCCAGAACTAGAGGTGTTCCCTTTTGGATTTCTATTGTAGGGCTCCCAAATATTTCTCCCGACTTCCCCCCTACTTTTAGAGTAATTTCTACACATTTCACTGATTTGTGCAAAAAGGGTTTGTGAGAGATATCACCAGATGCCATGAGATTAAGGTTTTCCACTAGGTCTTCTGAGATCCCTTTAAGGAAGAGTGTTCGTACTGCATCTTCTTGAAAGTCATTATATTTAGACTTGTATAATGTATAGATAAACCTTTCGAGATAATCCTCTAAGCTCTCGTCTTCAAGTTGTTGTATCTTAAAAATATTGTTTCGAGAGTCTCTAGGTTTTGCAATACTCTTGATATTTCCACAAGAATGCGGTTTTCATATCTTCCCAAGTTTTGATACTATACTCTCCTAAATCTATGAACCATCTTAAAGCAGAATATTTTAGTGTAACAGGGAAAAATTTTCAGTTTGTGAGCATCTTGTAGATAGTTATAACTTCTACAAAGAATGTCAAACTCGAACAAAAATGTGTTTTGGTCTTCATTACTTTTACCATAGAAAGTAGGTAATGAGGAAGGAGGGATGTTCTTCATATTTACATCCTGTTCAGTGTCTAGGATAGGAAACCTGAAGGTAGCCTTAGTTCGATTTTGTCCTTATTCTCCGTCATTTCTAACCTCATCATGATCTTCATCTTCTCCCCATCTCTCCATGTAGATTCGGTTTTTAAAAAGAGTGTACCTAGGAGGTTCCTTCCGAGGTGATAATGAGGCATCCCAATGTTCTTCTTCAGGGGATATCTTCCTCTGATAAGAAAAGTTGTCAGCCATGTATTTATTAGGTTTTACAGGGAGAGTAGGTTCTACTGTAGATGTATCAATCTATGAAACAACTATATTTATTGAACTGCCAAAGAGAGATTTTACCTGAGCAAGATCAATGAAATTGGTGAAGTTCGTATCCCCTATTAGTGAAAAAGCTGTATCGTTAGGTTTTTGCACTAGTGGAGGGTTGAGGGCTTCCAATGGCTGTCCCTCAGGAACTTCTTCAGGAATGGGGTCTTTAGAACTTCCTGCTAGGGTTTCTCTACCATCTATGGCTCTTCCTTTAGGTTTCCAAGAAGAACTACTTCCTACGCATGTCTTCCAATACCTTTCCTCTGAGTTAGTGGTTGGGGTATTACACCCCCCGTAAAGGTTAGTAGGAATTTTAAAAAAGTTTTGAGAAATATTTCTAATGTATCTACCTTTCGAATATCTAGGTCTGTTCATGAAAATCTAAACTAAATTAAAACCTACAATACTTCTATTACTAGTGGATTTGGGGGCGCCTGTTATAACAGATGTGCAGGTTCTTACCTCTTGTCTTACCGTTCCCCCACCACCAACCTATTACTAGACTTCATAATGGAATTCTATTCTACCTTACGAAACAACTCGTCGGCAACGACGCCAAAATGTTGGGTGTTTTATTGTCTTAATGAATTCACCAAATATTTAATTATCGACCAGGGTTTGTAAACTTGGAGTTGACACAAAATATATGCGAAAGTAGAAGAGTATATAGGGTGTCATAGAAATATTTTAATAAATAAAATATTGAAATATCTTTCAAAATGAAAAATCGAGTCAAACTTCAGAAATTCAACTATTAAGTTAATTAGACTTGGACAAAACCAATAGATTAGAGTAGTATCAAGCTATACTACTCTACTCTATAAACAATAATAGGAAAGATATATATAATAATAATCTAAGAAACAAGACTTGATCTAAGAATTAGAAAGGTTATAAAAAATTCAAAACTCTAACTATATGGAAACAAGATATTATATTATCGAAGGTAAAATTATAGCTGCTTAATATATTCAAGAAATACAATAATTAAACTATACATTCATTTAACCAATACACAACAATTAAGCTAGAGTATCTAGTTCCATTCTCCTTGAGGGTTCTGAGGATACGTGTTTAATGTAACAAGAACTAGAGAAGGTGTATCAAAATGAATTTCAAAGGAAATAAGAAAATTAAACAGAATTAAGTCTAATTTAACTTCTACAAAGAGGTGTAAACTAAAGAGTGTCCAGTTACAAGTGATAGTAAACATTGTGATTTATTCTCTAGCCATAAGAAAATGGCTCTAGTTGAAATGAGATGTTATGAAGAATTTATCTATTAATTAAGACTATTCTACTGATTACTTTGAAGTTGGAGATATACTATTCTAGAGAGGTAAAGCATGGGATAAATATAAGGAAATAAATATAATCTAGAAGCAAGTAGAAAAATTAATAAATATATTTTATTATAAACAAGTAGAAAACTTAATAAAGATATTTTATTTCCATTTAATGAACATCTTCAGTAACTACAAAATAAGAAGGACAAATCCTATGCTAGAAATGATGATCAAATCATGAAGAAATAATGTACTTTTTAGAGAAAACAATTAACAAGTATAATTCTAAAATCAATCTAAATCAGGATAAAATCAAAGACAAAAGAAACACAACTCATAAACAAACTAAAGCAAAAAGGGATGAAAGCTAACAAAGCTTAATGGATACTTTAAGTGATTTGGAATAAGGTCCTAATTATATATGAATTATTATGACTTATTCATTGACTACAGAAAATAACACAATTTGAAAACTAAGAAAACTGAGATCTAAACAAGTATAAAACAAAACAAGAAATATGAAAGTCTAAACAACAGTCCGAATGACAGTAGAGAACAACAGTCCGGATGGTGAAAAACAATGTAAATTACGAAGTAAACAACCTAAATGATCCTGACCAGCTGGTTTGTGCATATGAGGTTATAATGCAGGAAAATACAGTAACTGAGATATTTGGACATTGAAATAACATAATATCAACTATACTAAACTACGTCTAAAGGGAGAAATTATTTCGTATTTTGTAATAAAATAAATTAAGAAATAGATGCAATTAATCTACAGCTACAGAAGCATCAACATAATTGAACCTAACTATGAACTAAGCCTAAAACATTAAACTGATTAAACTCTGGCTAATTGCAAATATGAAATTGGATAACAAACTAAAAGAAAGATTGTAAATAACTATGTGCGAACGGTCACTTTCAATCCTGGAAATATAAACTATATTAACAACACTCACATAAATTAAATTAGCAACAAACAACACACATTACATGTGACAAAGTAACATCAACTTACAGGAAATCAAATTACATACAGAAACTGGAAATGAAAACTACTTATCTGCAAAAAGGGAATAACGAAAATACACAAATGGAGAACTTTGGTTGTTGAGGGGCCCTTCTTAGCAATCAGGGGTGGCTCTTATATCAATCAATCACTCACGAAACAAAGACATCAATTCACAGTTGAAAATATAATTTATATTAAACTGAAACAGAGTTTACAGAGTTTCTATCCAATGATGACGACTACTAGATAACTCTTAATTCTCGTCCATCTATGGATTTTATAGTTTTATAATGGAGAGGAGCAAGTCAACCCTTTGAGTGTTCGACCACTCTAAAAATAGACAACCTTAAATGCTAATCAAATGATTACATAACTGTTCACGACAACGCACAGGCCATTCTCCTTGTTTTGTGGTGTCGATTCTCCTCGTGCACACAACTATGGCATTGATCTTCATTGACATGGGTAGAGAGCATGGTGTCAGGATGAGAGGATAGGATCCTGAGTCTTATAGATCAAGGAATCTCGCACCAGGAGGACGCATGTCCAACTGAACCATGAAACCGTTATGTTCTTTTAACTCTACAGAATATTCCAACTAACAGAGCCACGGGTTGATCGACGGGATGTATGATGAGATGGAAGCAACTGTGCATGTTTGGCATGAATGCATGTCCAAGTGGAGTTTTGTTTGGAAATCAAAGCCTACAAAACAAACCTTTATATCACGCATGTTTACAAATGTCACATAATTGTCAATAAAATCATGAAATATTGAAATTTAATCCAAACTTGTATAATATTCATATATATGCATACCTGTGTTTAGTTGATAGTTTGAATGGAAAGAAATATGCCAAAAAGTGACAAAAGGTAATGTCAATAGAGAAAATAATCAATCGAAAATGATGATAACATCTGGATCAACAGGGCCATTGGGGGCATAATTGGTTTAAATACACCCAAGTATAGGATCATCCTTTTTATGTTCCGAGATCCTGTAGGGTTTATTTGGAAGCATGCATATAGGTTTAGGTTATCCCTTTGTGAATATGCATTTGAACCTTTTGTAACCCAAAATTTCCCTAGGGTCGAACATGTTGGAAATTGGTGTGTCAGCCCATCATATCTGTATTTTCCACCATTCCGATAGAAGATCCTACCGAACATGGGACACCCTAGTCAACACCCCATTTCCATTTTGGTTCCCATGTTGATCTATTCTCATAGGCCTGGTAGTCCAATTAGTATCATCATGACCTAGAGTTTGAGACCGCACACTTCTCTTCCATATAATCCTGACCATTTCATAATGGGATCCCTATTTTGTGTTAGTTTACATAAGCATGTGTTAAAATATACGCATGAATATTTCTGCCTACTGCTTCAGTGCTTATTGATTATGTTGTGTATCTTCCTTTGCATTCACTTTTTGCTCAAGATTCCTATAAACCATTGCTTATGTTTAAGTTGACCTACACATGTGAGAACTATTTGATTCAAGTACTTGATGGACCATAAATCATTGTGATTTATGATTTTGGTATTGTTCACAAGAATTAGGATGAATTAAGTTGCATTGCCCCTTTCCTACTTGTTCATCGCACCAAATTGGATAACCGTAGTTACTTGGTTCGATTTCACCGTCCATCGACTTATAATCCTGCTTTAGATAGCCAACCCATGGAGGGAATATCTGTAAGAGTGTGCACAACTAGCTCAGTCCTTGTTTGCAATATGTATGTTTTCCTTGACCTGACCTGTGCTCTTGGAAAAAAAAAGTACGGTCATGCAACACTCATTCCCTCCCATGTACCATAACATTATTTATTCTTTTTTCTAGCTAATAAATGAAAAAAGTACTAAAAAATTAAAAAAAAATAAAAAAAAATAAAAAAGGAATATTACTGAATCTATTCACAATTCATCATGGAGAAAATGGAAATAGTTAGTCCTTATCACCCTTAAATACGACACATATCCCTGCATCAATTATAAGTACACAATTTACATTTTCCTTAGGAAGATGTACTATTAATTTGAAAAGATCTCCACCGATAGGTTATCCTTCTTGTCATCTATGGAGATTTTGCCAATTCATCTGGAATTGGTGAATTTCACAATGGTCGGTTACTCAAGTATTATGTTTCCAAGTGTCACTATGCATCATGTTTTGTGTTTAAGGTAGGCCAAACCAGTGTCGACCATTCCTCAAATATTCCAGACCAATCATGTCAGCCTTCATTGTGTCAGTATACAGTGTTGGATCTCACATCTCTACCAAATTATGTCATCCTATTGATCTCAGTTTCATGTAAGTTGACGTGGGATGCATTAATTCCCTCCTTCTGATGGATCTATTCCTATCGACAACAAATCATCATCTAGGAAATGGATCCAGGAACCCCAGTGAGTACCTTGGATCTTGCAGTCATTAGTGGTAGGTTTTATCAAAAATGAAAGTGGGTATACATCAATGAACCCTAATTTTTTGGTCCTACAAGTGTTCGACATCAAAAAATATATTTGCACTTATTAGTTTGTACTCAAGTACCTTGGAGTACATCATCATTACCAGTGGGCCTCCTCACATCTCTTAACGGTATACATCAATGACCGATAATCGGATGGTGTTTAATTATGCTCAACATCAGCTCATTTATTCACATGATATAAACTTGTACTATCATTGGTTTTCTTGAATACCTTGGGAAAAATAGTTGTATCACTCATTGATGCATTACTTGAGTTGCAAATATTAGACTACCGTGTCAAAGTACCATGAAGACCAAGATATTTTGCACTCATCAAAGTGCATGTATACATTTTTGTAATATTTTCTTTTGACATGGATCCACTGTGTATTATTTGTGGCCATGCTTGTTTACTACTGATCATGGATATACCTTCCTCAGGAAGATATTGTATATTTGGGTTATTTCCTTGTTTGAATTGCAGGTGCTTTTCAAACTCCTATGCTCAATATCCTACTCCTTTACCATCGTACCTTCATCATTGAAGGGTGTTAGAATGAAATCAATGTATTTCGGACCTCAACATAGATTCAAAACTCATGCATTAGGGGGCATATGTTAACAATAAAATTAACACCCTTGAGAGTGTTGGTCTGAAAACATATTTCTATTTCACCCGCAACGTGAAGATAAAAAATTTGGAACAATTGAGAGCTTCAACCTCTCATTTGACCGCTGCTTCCACAAAGCAAGAAATGTTTAAAGACAAAGGTGGCTCTAAAGAGTCCAAGTCCATGACCACTTAAGGGCCCAAACCTAGTTCCTATATCTCATATAGTGGAAAAAATGTCTAACATGGGTATTAATTGTCCTGGAAATATTGAAAATCAATTTTAATTCCTAAAAGCCTAGGTAAAGTGGGGGTTTTGAAGAAAATAATTAAAAATATTCAAAAATATTAATCCCACATTCAAGGTTAAGTGATTGGGTTCACAAACCCCAATGCTATATAAGGACACCATATGAGGTGAATTAGAGGAGACAAAATTTGAGAGTAAAGGCATGTTGTTGGAATTGAGGGCTAGAATGACATTTCTACGACAAAGGTTTTTGGGAATCAAAGGTATGGATGGTAGAGGAGTAGGTATATGTTATGGAGAAGGATTAAACCTTCAAGGGTTGTAAGTATTTATCCATGTTCATATATTATGAATTAATTCAGTTTTCTTCCCAATTCTTGTTTAATGTTTTCCATTCAAGTTTTATGTTGAGTTAGAATTGGTATGAAATTAGATCTAACCTATATTTCTTAAAGATAGTTTGGTAGGATAGTAGGAAGTATTTTTGTGATGAGATTTGCAGGTGTTAAGGAGATTCAAAGGGCTACAATATCAACCATCAAGAAACTCCATCAAACTTCAAGGCTACAAGAGGTTTTATCCTCCCTTCCTCCCCTTCTCAAACTCCATGAAATAAGGTTTAAGATATTAGGATTATTGTGATAATTGATTTATTTTCTGTCGATTGGGATTCACGCACCCTATATAAATATGAGAGTAGGATATATATTCATCTGTAGAATACTCCAATAACAATATTTCCTCTACTCAACAAATTCTTGAGCATTATTAAGTTCTTTTGGTTGATTGAGAGTTCCTGCTAATAAATGGATTAGTATAAGGAGGCTCTTACAAAACCTAAAATAGAACCTTCTCTAAATTAAGAAAAATGAAATATACATAAATAAAACACCACACTTTCTCTAGCAAACTGAATAAATCTAAGCAATGACCATGTACTTTAATTCCTGATGCTACTAGCACCATGATGTCACCATGTTATCCTTTTCCATAAGTTAGGTTCTATTTTCCTTGAATCATTATTCCTATTTCTAGAAAACTAAAATAAAACATACTTACACATTATGAGAACATGACAAGGTCCCAAAGAAACTCACTAAATTGAATGCATTGAGATATTACACAACAAAAATTATATAGTGAGGTTTTATTTGCATCTTACCATTTATCCTCCCTCAAGTCGTAAATGTTGGTGGAGAAAAAATAATATGCATAAACAAAAATAAAAAATAAAGAACCAATCTATGAATGCGCTAATCCCTTTATCATGTCCCTGACAACAATGCCAAAAATGTTAGTTAATTTATATGCACAAATTTTGGACATTAAATTATCAAACTAGTTTTTGTAGACTTATGAGATGTAATCAAAATATATGCAGGAATAGGTGGCTAACTCTAAAAATGCTAAATTAATTAAAATAATTTTATAAATACAACTTGCTTCATAAATCAATTCTAGGAATCAATATGAACTATTGGAGCCATATTGTTTATTCCAACCATATACTTTTATTCTTGCCAAGAATATTCATGTGACAATATTTTGATACAGTCATTTCAATTATTCAAATAATTCCTATTGCTCATAATATTCAAACCAGAAATGAATTGAAAGTAACAATGACATGGAAATTATCAAACCAATCATTTACTCAACACAAGTATTCAAATACTAGAATTAATATCTACTAAAATATCACCTGCTAAAGAATTGATTACTCTCTTTCACTCTATTTAAGGGATCAAAGTGTCCAGGTGATAAATATATGTTTGCTTCATTCGATACAATATGAGTGGATGTCCCTGTGATTGAAATCACACACACACACATTAACTTGAAAGCTTGAAATGTAATCACATCAATTATAAATTAAATGGAAAACAATAAATGAAATGAAATAAAAACAATCTATAGAACACTAAATACTACTATATTAAAAATACATAGAAACACATACCAGAGAGAGGGGTACTTACCTTCCTCAACATACACCGTTGGAGGAAAACTTACAATACTAGATCTCAATTGAAATACCAATCAAATAGTAACAATATTTGTATTCAACATTTTAAGATAGAGTTTAATTGATTATCATAGCATATAAATACACCAATAAATTCCCCTCCCCACTATCCTTTATAGGAATTGCTTATATAGTAAAAACTCACGGGAGGAAAGCATTACCCAATGCTTGTTTGAGACTTGACAACAAATCGTAATTTCTTGGAACTATTTATGGCCAAGAGACAGGTGATAAATTTATTAGATAATTTAATAAAGGAAGAGAATATACTTTCATGTGATAATTGCATGATGCGTAGTCCATGCAATTATCCCTTTTCATGCCAAACTTGGATTGGATGCATTGGAACTTGTTTACTAAGTGTACACGTGTTCTGGAAGTTGGAAGTGTCACAGCCACAACCGCGACACCTTTTTCTTGGGTCCGTTGTGGTGTGCAGCACCTCCTGGAGGCTGTCTCAGGGGCGTGGCCAGCCTGAGCGCACTCCAGAGGACTACGCCTAAACCAAAAACCTGCGGAACATACTACTCATAAACATTCATCTCCTGACTTAGCTACTTTCATAACAATGCACATCCTACAGTACAAATAAAGCCAAGTACAACAAAGAGACAAATGTGTGTGTGGGCGGCCCGTCCTGAACTCGATGGAGCCTAATACCCAAGTATAACAATAAAGATAAGACTTATTACATAACGGAGGATGCCACAAATCGGCAACTCATCCGGGAGCTAGCCAAAACCGACAACGCTCACATGATACAACCAAATCCAACATCGAGCTGCACACCATCATGTTTGCACAAGCCTCATCCACAAGCTACATACTGTCCGTCTAATGCAACCTGCTGTAGCTCGCTTCGTCGTCCAACCCTGCTGTAGAAATCCTCTGCCGAGCCACCATGTCAAGTTACCACTTGACCTGCCGAAGTCAACCTCCTTGCTGCACTACGGCTGCTGAGATGCGGAACACACCTGTCATCAAGGTCTCTGCTGCCACTTCCACTCCTAGAATGACCCCGCTAAGGCTTCCACCACTTTGCGGATCTTCTCAAGTATCCTCGATGCGGCTAGCACCTATCCGACTTAGGCTGATTTCCAACCACCCAGAAGACTCTGTCATAAGTCTATGCTGAACAGCCCTCCTCGGATGAACAACTGCAGCGTGCCATCTTGGCACATTGATTTGGAATGGTTCCCTGAACACACCCCCAGACGCAAATCTGATCGCCCGTCAAAACATGCTGAAACGCACCTTGCTGCACGTCTCGTCAACACCTGCAGAAACGCAGCTTGCTGAGCTCTCCATCAGCACTTCTGAAACACACCTAGCTGAGTGCTTTGTTGGCACCCCACCTTGGGCACTCTGTCATCTCAACTGGGCCTTCCGTCAATACTTCTAAAAACGCACCCCAAGCGCCTTCTGTTAGCACTTGCCGAAAACGCACTTCTTGTGCGACTGAGAACAGTTCACCCAACCACCCTCTGAATCTTTGACGTTCTACACAAACAACTTGTGCAGCTGTCATCTCCAGCCTCCAAGTCCATTTTCCAAAAACCTCCTACTGAGAAAGCACTCTGTAAAAACGTGCCTCCTGAAAACCTTCATTAGCGACGAACAGAGTGCTGAAGTTGAGCGCTAATGCTGAGCGCTCCTCCTTCCCAAGCGCCGAACCACCGAACGTGCTTTCTGCCGAATGCTCCTGTTTAGCGCTAAAAACCACCAGATGCTTGCCGGACACTAAACGAGCGCTCTTCATTTGCCGGGCACTGAACTGAGCGCTCCTGTTTAGCGCTAAACTGAACTTGCCGACGCTCCCTTGCCGGATGCTAAACGGGCGCTTCTTGGTTGAGCGCTCCCGGATGCTCCTGGACGCTCTCCTCAACGCTCCAGAAGGGTGCTCCTGAGCGCTCCGAACGGACGCTCCTGTTGAGCGCACTGCGGGCGCTTCAGACGGACGCTCCGAACAAGCGCTCCTGTTGAGCGCTCTGCGGGCACTCCGGTTGAGTGCTAAAAATGCGCGCTACTGTTGAGCGCTCTGCGGATGCTCCATATGAACGCTTTGGCAAGCGCTCCTGCTCCCAACGTGCGACCCAAAGGAAACGCCCTTTTTGGACGCAGAGCGCCTCCCCTAAGGGAGTGCCACTCCACCACCTCTTGCTTGCCTCTTGACAAATTCCCTTACCATTTAAATAGCCTTTGTCGCTTCCTCATGTGGCCCTAGGCCCACTTAGCGATGAACTCCCATTTGGAACTTTCATTGGCCCACTTAGTGCCAAACTCACTTAGTGCCGAACTTAGCGACGAACTTAGCAACGAACGCCCTTAGCGATGAACTTAGCGCCGAACTTAGCGATGAATGCCCTTAGCGACGAACGCACACTTAGCTCTCTTTTGGCCAAATTAGCGCACTTAGCTCCCTTTAGCTCTCATTAGTGCACTTTGCAAATGTGGGCACCTTTTGACCGACGCCCCCACCCAACAACACACCTAGTTGCCGAATGTGCACTTGATAGCCGCGAAGTCCCACACTTAGCCATTTTCTTGGTCAAGTGCCCACCTCCGTTTAGTCAAATGTGATTTTCACCCAAGTGGTGAGGAACCGCACCACCGCAACTGACGAGGCCATGACATCCTCCCCCACTTAAACTATTGCCGTCCTCAGCAATTTCATCAAGAACGAACAAAGTTCATGATGCTGTCGCAGCCGCCACAACCTGCCGCAACCTTGTCCAAGCTGTCACATCAAGCGAATTGTTTTAGCACTGCCACCTCGTCAAGCGTCTGTCCATGTTAACCCCCACAAAAGAGCTGGCCGGCTCATGACTCCCAACTGATCTGTCTCTCATGAGATGAACCGCAAGCTCGGCCCGCAACACCTCTACTCTTTAGCCCTCTCTGCAACCTTTGCTGGACGTAGGGAAAAGCTGAACACTTTACCTCAAAAATTGCATAAGGCTTCCTGCACCAAGCTCCTGCAGCCTCCATATCTAGAACCTGCTATCTTGGCCAAGAAACACTTAGCCTGTTGAGCATACCTCCGTGCATAACCTACTAAACATATATCTAAACGCACAAACTTGGCACAATTGCTAAGCATCCTGCTAAGCACACTGCTGAACGCACCACTGAGCGCACTGCTTGGGCTGTCCCCTATTGAATACACTTCTGAGCGCACCCTTGTGCCTGCTGAGTACTTTGTCTGGGACACCTCTGAGCACACTTCCTGGGCACAATACTGAGTGCACCCACACACGACTACTCATCCACTGCAACCAAGTTGTCGCACGCATAGCACACCCCTCAATGTGCCAGCAAAAATGCAGCACGTATAGCACCCTGTGCCATCACCTTGCCGCAATGAAGGCACCTCCACCACAAAACCATCTCAAGAGCACTTGTCCTCAAGAAACGGTGAAGAGACAAGTCAACTGTAAAAATGACTCCGAGACACCTCCTCTTCGTCCAATTGCAAATCTGCAAAGCCACCTTTTCCAAGTGACAAACTTCACTGCTGCTGAAAACCAAGGACTCCATCCAAGTCTTCTGCACTGATCAACTGTCAAACCACCTGCTTCTCATGCAGTGGTGAAGAGCCAAACTCTACTCCAGAATCTGCCTCGATACCATCAATCAATGGTGAAGAGCCCATCTCCATGATCGCTGCTCTAATATCACCTATCAGTGGTGAAGCGCAGAGCACAACTCCAACTGTCACCAATTGTCACAGCTCTGATACCACCTTCTTTCCAAGCAGTGGTGAAGATCCCATCTCCATGATCGTGGCTCTGATACCACCTGCTTTCCAAGCAGTGGTGAAGAGCCCATCTTCATGATCGCTGCTCTGATACCACTTGCTTTCCAAGCAGTGGTGAAGAGCCCATCTCCATGATCGCTGCTCTGATACCACCTGTCACAGACACAACTGCGACACCTTTTTCTTGGGTCCGTTGTGGTGTGCGGCACCACCTGGAGGCTGTCTTAGGGGCGTGGCCAGCCTGAGCGCACTCCAGCGGACTACGCCTAAACCAAAAACCTGCGGAACATACTACTCATAAACATTCATCTCCTGACTTAGCTACTTTCATAACAATGCACATCCTACAGTACAAATAAATCCAAGTACAACAAAGAGACAAATGTGTGTGTGGGCGGCCCGTCCTGAACTCGACGGAGCCTAATACCCAAGTATAACAATAAAGATAAGACTTATTACATAACGAAGGATGCCACAAATCGACAACTCATCTGGGAGCTAGCCAAAACCGGAAATGCTCACATGATACAACCGAATCCAACATCGAGCTGCACACCATCATGTCTGCACAAGCCTCATCCACAAGCTGCATACTGTCCGTCTAATGCAACCTGCTATAGCTCGCTTCATCGTCCAACCCTGCTATAGAACTCCTCTGCCGAGCCACCATGTCAAGTTACCACTTGACCTGCCGAAGTCAACCTCCTTGCTGCACTATGGTTGTTGAGATGCGGAACACACATGTCATCAAGGTCTCTGCTGCCACTGCCACTCCCAGAATGACCCTGCTAAGGCTTCCACCACTTTGCGGATCTTCTCAAGTATCCTCGATGCGGCTAGCACCTATCCAATTTAGGCTGATTTCCAACCACCCAGAAGACTCTGTCATAAGTCTATGCTGAACACCCCTCTTCAGATGAACAACTGCAGCGTGCCATCTTGGCACACTGATTTGGAGAGGTTCCCCGAACACACCCCCGGACGCAAATCTGATTTCCCGTCAAAACATGCTGAAACGCACCTTGCTGCACGTCTCGTCAACACCTGCAGAAACGCAGCTTGCTGAGCTCTCCATCAACACTTCTGAAACGCACCTAGCTGAGTGCTTTGTTGGCACCCCACCTTGGGCACTCTGTCATCTCAACTGGGCCTTCCGTCAATACTTCTGAAAATGCACCCCAAGCGCCTTCTATCTGCACTTGTCGAAAACGCACTTCTTGTGCGACTGAGAACAGTTCACCCAACCACCCTATGAATCTTTGACGTTCTGCACAAACAACTTGCGCAGCTGTCATCTCCAGGCTCCAAGTCCATTTGCCAAAAACCACCAACTGAGAAAGCACTCTGTAAAAACGTGCCTTCTGAAAACCTTCATTAGCGACAAACGGAGCGCTGAAGATGAGCGCTAATGTTGAGCGCTCCTCCTTCCCAAGCGCCGAACCACCGAACGTGCTTTCTGCCGAACGCTCCTGTTTAGCGTTAAAAACCACCGGACGCTAAACAGGCACTCTTCGTTTGTCGAGCGCTGAACTGAGCGCTCCTATTTAGCACTAAACTGAACTTGCCGACACTCCCTTGCCGGACGCTAAACAGGCGCTTCTTGGTTGAGCGCTCCCGAATGCTCCTGGACGCTCTCCTCAACGCTCCAGAAGGGCGCTCCAAATGGACGCTCCTGTTGAGCGCACTGCGGGTGCTTCAGAAGGACGCTCCGAATGGGCGCTCTTGTTGAGCGCTCTACGGGCGCTCCGGTTGAGTGCTAAAAATGCGCGCTACTATTGAGCGCTCTGCGGATGCTCTGAACGGACGCTTTGGCGAGCGCTCCTGCTCCCAATGTGCAACCCAATGGAAACTCCCTTTTTGGACACAGTGTGCCTCCCCTAAGGTAGTGCCACTCCACCACCTCTTGCTTGCCTCTTGACGAATTCCCTTGCTGTTTAAATAGCCTTTGCCGCTTCCTCATGTGGCCCCAGGCCCACTTAGCACCGAACTCACTTAGCGCTGAACTTAGCGACGAACTCACTTAGCGCCGAACTTAGCGAAGAACTCACTTAGCGCCGAACTTAGCGATGAATGCCCTTAGCGACAAACTTAGCGCCAAACTTAGCGACGAACTTAGCGACGAACGCACACTTAGCTCTCTTTTGGCCAAATTAGCGCACTTAGCTCCCTTTAGCTCTCATTAGTGCACTTTGCAAATGTGGGCGCCTTTTGACTGATGCCCCCACCCAACAGCACACCTAGTTGCCAAATGTGCACTTGACAGCCGCGAAGTCCCACACTTAGCCGTTTTCTTGGTCAAGTGCCCACCTCCGTTTAGTCAAACGTGCTTTTCACCCAAGTGGCGAGGAACCGCACCACCGCAACTGACGGGGCCGTGACAGGAAGTTCCTTCAATGGTCTTGGGTTTGATCTAGAAGAAGGAAAACCATCTATATGCCTTCCCAAATAAAACCCATGTGTTTTATTTTTCTTTAGGAAAGTACTCCTATGTAGATCAATGAGTTATTACGGGAAATCCAACCACTACTAGAATTGTGTAAGTGGAAGGGCACTATGGGAAAATCAACATTTTGTTAACACTGGGTAATTACCACATTTATGGAACTGATTGGATAGGAACCACACCATTTGGGAGGATTTAGAAACAAAACCCGTGTTACTTTTTATTATTTGGAGATGCCCCACTATGCTAACCAATGAGCATACTACTAGAACTTGTCACAGTGTTACATGAAACAAAATCTAGTAATATCATTGATAAAAAAACAATTATAATCTATTCATTCATTAAAACAGGGAAATCGAGGAACTTAGGAAATGGATTACCTTGTAAAAATCATGATAGCGTAGTCTCGGTAAAAGTATGAATAATGGATCAAAATGGGTGGTAAGGTGATGACATGGAGAAATATATAACAAAATAGGATATAATTGACAATGTAAAATGTATCAAAACTTGATCCCAAAAAATATAAAAGGGGTGTTGTAAGATGACTTGTTGGGGGGAGAGGGAATTAGTTCCTTGGGGAGGATTCATAGCTGGTTGTTGTTTTTTTGGCCTCCAACATATTTTGACACTTGGTAATTAATGGGTAGTGTTGAGTGTAATGGACAAAATTTCCACACATAGTGCATGCAAAGTTCGTTTGAATATTTTTGTTTTTGCCTTATGTCAGTACCATTGTTTTGGTTCTCATTACCATCATTGAAATTTAGCTTGGTAGGGGGGTTTCCCCTTTGTCCTAAAGTCTATTTATGTTGTTTTTATTTCCTTTTTTCTTTCCTTGATTAAATGGATGAAGTGGGTTTTCCACGTTTAATTGTTCAAACAATTGAACCTATTGAGTGGGTGAAGGTTGAACAAAATTTACCCCTGCTTGAGCCATGGGGCGATAATTAGGTGGTTTAGAGAATGGAAGGTAAGAGTTTTGTGATGGTATGACCCCATAAATATTGTGTAACCTATATGAAGCTTGTGTGGGTCCTTGAGGAGTCATGATTTTATTTTGAATAACAATTGGTTGTGCCCCTTTGGAAAGGTTGGACTTACAACCAAAATGTTTTTGGTCCAAATGGCGAATGAGGTCCATTTTAAGGGATGTTGATGATTGAGGATGGAGGAGGACCACTCCATGGAAACATAGATGTAAGCGATCCATATGAAGTGGGTATTTTTCCTTGATGGGAAACTGTCCCAACAATATCATAGATCATGTGTGATGTGATAGGGTTAGTTTGATCTAATGGCATATGGTTAGGCACATGAGGTAAGATGAGCTGAATATTTATTTGCTCACACAATGAATTCACCAAAAGACTTGGTAAACCAGATAAGCCATTATAATAATATATATTAATGATTGAATATAGAAGAGATGATATGTTACAATGGTGGCCCTGCCTTAAATATGGCTTGGGAATTTGATGTTGAGGAGACGCCTCATTTCATAACCTAACTTAGTTAACCTAATTATTAATTATTTAATTATTATCTTATTTTATGTTCGTTACATTGCCACTCTCTTATAGAGGCTTTGTCCTCAAAGCCTTATAAAATTGTCGCATCGTTCTTTGCGATGTCGTGGCTGATGAAACATGTCAATACGAACTGCTAAGTGTAGAACATAACTTTCGATATGTGGATGGGTTAGTCAATCCCAAATTGATTTGTTGTTGACTGTTGGGATTCCCTACTGATATGTCGTCATGAGATTTGATCATATTAGTATCATTATCTTTCGACATTTCCCACTTTTTAGAATATCGATTTTTATGGTTGGGGTGTCAATAGGGATTTTTCACAATGCCATTTTCTTTTATGGGTGTCGTCTTTTGAGCATTAATCTGAGTTGGAAGTTGTATTTTCGTCCCTTGAGGTTTTAAGGTTTCATTATGTATCTTTTGCAACTTGTTTTCCAACTGCATGTAATCATTTTGAAACTTCTTAATCACTTATACTTGCGCTTTTCTGTCATCTTAAGACTTCTTAAGTTGTTCCTTAATATATTTGTTATGACTTCTAATGCAACTATTTTCTTTCTACTTGTCTAAAAGTTTCCCTTCAATATTTTCCGTAGATTTTTCTGTCTTCTGACTATTTTTCAACTTCTTAATTTTTGTGACTAGTGTCTTGTTATGATTCCTTAATCTGAAATTTTATTCGGATTTATTGGATAGTGTTTTATTACTTTTTGTGATTTCCGACTTATGAGTCTTTTTAGAGGAGTCATTTTGTTGTTGAAGAACTTTTTTTTGTTGTCAATACTGGCCGATCACTGATTCTTGATTTTCTAATTTATGTCGTATCTGTGTTAGTTCTTCATCCTTGTCGCTAAAGATTTTGTTCAACCGTGTTATTTCCGCTTCGTAATCGTTTATTTCTTTCTTTATATCTTGATTATTCAATCTTTGATTAAAACCATGTTCGTCTTTTAATTCTTCAATTTGCGCACATAATTTTTCTATATGATTTTTCTGGTTGGAATTTTTTTGTTCATTGAATTGGTCTCGTATCTCATGTAATTTAATCATGACTTTCGATTTCGTATTCATGTCTCGTAATTCCTCATTGTCTTTTCGATAGCGTTTTAACTTAGCTTCTAATTTCTTTATTTGTAGTCGCAAGCCAGATTCCATGATCTCTGATTTCTTTGACACTAGATGGTCATGTGGACTATAGATGGTCTTCGATTTTCTTTAATTTTGTTCTCTTCTATTAGGTTAAATAACCCTTTTTTTCAAAAAAATGATAATTATTTTAATAAAATAATAATAGTAATTATAATTTTTCTTTAACTCTCTTTTATTTTATTTTTTCCAAAATAAGTTTTTTTTTGAATTTTTTTAATAATTATTATATATAACAATAATAGTAATATTAGTAATATATAATAACTCTTATATA
>LPNX011235692.1:546490-579139 GCA_001517045.1 Pseudotsuga menziesii
CTTTTATATTATTTTTTTGGAAAGATGTGGCGGTGAATAAAGTTAATTATCTTTATTTAACTTTGAGGCGGAGGATGATAGGTTATGTGGAGTGTGGAGTAGTTGGGGGATGGAGGAGGTGGCATATGGATGAGTGGGTGATGGAGGTGCGAGGTGGATGGAGGTGGATGGAGGGGTGGATGAAGGAGGCGTGAGGTGGATGGAGGGGTGGCGGATGGAGGAGGCGTGAGGTGGGTGGAGGTGGATTGAGGGATGGCAGATGGAGGCGCAAGGTGGGTGCAGTAGGGAGGAAGCGCGAGGGAGCAACGATGAGGATGGTGCGAGGGAGAGTGTGCACGATGGAGGCGTGAAGGGCATTGGTATGTTTCTGGAGGGCAGCATGGGAGAGAGGAGGTGGCACCAGCATGGTAGGTGGAGTGGCAGGCTGGCATGGACATGGAGCCATGGAGGTAATCGTAGTCTACAAGGGAAATAGAATTTTGTGTGGAGGAAATGGAAAGAGTTCTACGTGGGTAGAGGGATGAAAATGGAAGAGCGTGGGAGAATGAAGGGAGATGGGGCTGGACAGAGCCAGAGAGAGTGCAAGATTTCAGGGAAACCCAGGAGTGATGTTAAAAGCCATAAAAACCAGACAAAGTCTAAAAATTGATGGCCACATGCCGTATCAGCCAATGAGGCTCTGATACCAAATGAGCCAAATATTTATTCGCTCACACAATGAATTCACCAAAAGACTTGGTAAACCAGATAAGCCATTGTAATAATATATATATTAACGATTGAATAGATAAGAGATGATATGTTACAATGGTGGCTTGGGAATTTGATGTTGAGGAGACGCCTCATTTCATAACCTAACTTAGTTAACCTAATTATTAATTATTTAATTATTATCTTATTTTATGTTTGTTACATAAGATGGTGTATAGATACCTTGACTAGGAAAAAATTAGATAATAATTTGTGCTTTGATGATGGCCTCATCTTCATCATGTGGTATGGTTGTTGCTATATATTTGGATTTAATGGGTAAGAGGGACATAAGGAACTAATCCGATAAAAATCCAAGTTGGATTTGATTTAAAACAATGTGCATCGTCATTGCCATTCATTAATGTGGTCAACGATATGTGTAGATGAGTTATGTCAAAATTATGAAAAAATATCCAATCCAAGAATGTGAAGAACTAGGAGTTAAAATTAGGTTAAAAACACAATGGCGATAGTCCCAAATGTGATATGCATTCATATCGGTAAGTTGACATACCACTTAGTTCTCGTACCTACGAAGGTTATTTGAAATAATGTAAGGAAGAAGGTGTATTCAACCATGTTATTGGAAGAACACTAGAGGTGAAATGAAATCACATGGTTGGTTGGTTCATCCCCCTTTTTGCATTCAAATTTGTGAATGTTTGAGAGTAACATAGCCAACATTTTCATCCATATTGGGTCATACTAGATAGGGTCATTGATGAGTTTAGATAAATTGGGGACATTAGAAATATTCATGAATGGAAAATTTGTTGGAGGGGCCCCTGAAATTATGTGTGGAGAGGGAGTTCCTCCTATTAATGTGTATCAGTCCTTGATGTGGGGTGTTGAGAAAGGTATGTCCAAACACAACAAATATGATTACTATTGCACATGTGTGCAAGTTAAGTGGTGTCCTCCCTTGTCAAATAAGAGGAGAGGTATAGCTAAGAGGTTCATTGGGGACCTAAAATCCTATACCTATGTGATTGAATATCTAAATAAGTTAAAATTCTTAAAGATACAACATCACGAGTCACTATCTAAGCCAATATTGTGTGCATCTAGGATTGGGCCTCATGTATTGAGGTAGGGAGCCTGAGTTGGACCTAGGAACCTGGAGTAGAATTATTGGGTTGGACTCAATAATGACTAAGCCTTCCGTATAAAAGGTTATTCCTCATGTGTTGAGGTGAATGATTTGATTTGTCAAAGTGATGATGTTGTAAATTCTTGTTGGAAAAGGCTCTGGACTTGTATGTCAAGTCATATTCTCATGTAGACCTCTAGTTATAATAGGTACCCATGAGGTGGACCTCCAATATTCAGTTGTTGCAGAATATGTTGTGTTATGTTGTATTTCCATTGTTAATCAGTTGTATCCTCGTTAAGGATGTATTGGATCCATGTGCTGAAACAGAGTAATGGAAGCCTCCCTTATTTTCAAATTGTGTCTTGTGTATTTTACATGGATGATTGGTATGTTAACTAATCCATTTAATTTTTGCTAGCTTAAATATTTTGCTTGATATAAAGCTGAATATGATATGTGTGCTAAGGAGTTGTGAAACACTAGTTTGGATTTTGTATGAATGGATGATAAGTTAGGATGGTTAAATACTGAGGTAAATGCTTTGGATGTTGAATCATTAATGTTGTGTGATGTATTACTAACCATGATTATCGACATCTATTAAGTCTCATTTAGAGAATGGCCACCTCTAGAGTGAATTACTTTAGCATATGATCATTTGGTCCGAGAGGAATATAATATGATCACAAAATTCGAGAAATATTCTAAGTATAATATGATATGATAGATAATTAAAGTTAGCACGTATTGAACATGTAGTAAAATATAAGAGATAAATTTAAATGCATAGAGATCAAGGGAATTCAAATTTCTTATGATAATACTTTAGTGAACTCGAAATTTTTTAATATTTAGTTCAATATTTAGTTAAGTAACAATATATGCACTAGTTAAATATTCTTAAATCTTTATTAAAGTAAAAATATATGCATAAGTTAAATATTGATAAGCTTTATTTAAAGTAACAATATATGGATTTTTACCTCCAAGGGGTTTGGCTTGTTGGCCACTCCACGTTCTGTTAAGGCGCGAAGGATGTTAAGCGGATGATAGGTTCAAATCCCTCGATTCAAAGAGGTGGTCTCCCGTGCAGTGCCTGGGGGGTCGGGTAGGCTGCTCATGGGTTATAGTGATAGCGACAGGAATCAACCCCGTGTCATGTGAGTACGAAACCAGCTATTTGTCGATTCCCCTGTACAAAAAAAAACAATATATGCATTGTTAAGATTCAGTTAAAGTAACCATATATGCATCAGTTAAGTATTGTTAACCTTTAGTTACAACAACAATGTATGCATCAATTAATTAAAGGAGAACTCACAGTGGTCACTTCAGTAAATCAATCGACATGATTTTAGTTAAGATTAGTTAACTAAAGTGTTAATAAAAATGAATTAGTTAACTAAAGTGTTTTGCATTATGACATTTTAGTTAAACTAAAAGACGACACTTAAAGTTAAAACATGACACTTAAGTTATGACAATTGAGTTACACCTATTGCATGATGACACTTAAGTTAACTTTTTAACTAAGTGATCCTACATCCAGTTAAGAGGCGAGTTCACTGTGAAGAAAATTAAGCATGATTTAATGTCAAAGATAAAAGGCATGACATATTGATAATTCATGATTGAAGAAACCAAAGTGCACAACAATTATCCAAGAAGGAAATTCACTATAGTTTGCATGGGAGGCTAATTCTCCATGCAGTGATTTGTTATTCCTTGCATGGAACTAGTTTGACATGTTATTTATTGTATTGAACTCATTGAAAAGTTCATCTGATTGATCTCCCTTCTCTATTGATATGTATCTACACGTATCTACACCAAGGGTGTTTTTTCATCTCTTATCTTCCAAAAGCAATATGCTATTATAAAAAGACATTCTTTGCTATCTATCATAATTATACTCTAAATATCTGTTGGGTATTTTAATCCTCATTATTTTGAGGGGTTTCCCAAGGGTACATCCTATGTTATGATTGAATCTGTTATGTGATTGAATGGTTCACTTATTCAAGTATTCAATATGTCCACACTTAAAGTTTTAAAGATCAAATATCAACATATTTGCACCAAAAATTTAACAAAAACATTTTGTAGTTGTTTTTTAACTCCTTAGCATCATTAGGAAACCATATGGACTAGTTTTTGTGATGAAATCAAGACAAGAAGACAAAAAATTGAGGAAACCACGTGGGTTTTACAAAATAGTCGCAATGCCACACATGTAATAACTTACAAAGTCCACATGGATAAACTATGTGGGCTAATAAAGATAAAACCACATGATCATGCAATTGCCAAAGAAAAAGTCATGTGGATCCACGTAGAAAAGACGTCAGGAACCACATAGGAAGAAAAAATAAAGGAAGTGGACCTTGAGATTGAAAATTCCACCAATTAGGGGTATGAATAGAAATATTATGATCTTGCAAAAGGAACCAAATCAATAAAATAAACCTATAGATAATAAAAATAAGAAATAAATAGTGGAGTCACCATTACTATTTAAAAAAATGTCACAAGAGTGGGAAATTCCTCCTCTCCTTGAAAGTTACAATCAAGGAGACAATGTAAGTGATGATTAGTAATACTAAAAGATAACAATCAAAAGCAAAATCAACAAATAATTATGAAATAGAGAAATTATCAAGTGCTAAAATGCCATAAAACAAAAAGTAATCAATTAGCTTCAACCATATAGTATTTCCCAATAGAAAATATTTTATTCAAATGGTGTCACCTAGAAGATTGTAGCTTAAATGATAGCCAACACTCGCCTTTAGTATGGGTCCTTTCTTGTTAGAAAATAGGATCGCAGAGAAATAACAATAAACAATAAACAAGATGAAAATATTGAAACACATTACAAGAGAGACATAGATATAACATGGTTCACCCAAGATGGGCTACGTCCAAACAAAAAATGACATTCCTTTATTATTATATTGACTATCAAAATGAAGGGAAACAACCTACAACAACCCCATTACACTTTCTCTTCACTCTCTTAAAGTCTCTCTCTCACAATCACACAGATCATTTTTACAATGATACAATACCATACAATACACAACCATATTACAATTCCTTCCTTTTATAAAGGGAATACCATGTGAAAATACTACGGGATTCCAAAACCCATGGTATCATAAATCAACCATTATTGACCAAGTCATGACTTTGAAATTACAACATTTTACAATGCACTTTTTCATAAATTTTCACTATGAAAGCGCTCCACTCGAACCCCCGCTAGGGGGGGGGATCCCGAAATAGTTGTCACCCCCCTAGACCCCCATGATGACTATAGTGTGGGGTGAATCCCCCGCAAATCCCCCCGTCAGGTGCTGGGATCCAAACATGGCTGAAATAACATCTCCAAATCAGGAAGGTTAGGCTCCACAACCAACAATCTCCCACTTGGATATTGAACACAACAAATCCACCGCTGTTGCACTTGCTAGAATTTTCTCTAAACCTTGGACCTAAAAAATTTCTCATCTTCACCTTCATGCTTGATGTACAATTGAAACCAAGCAGGAACTTAGTTTATCTTTGGTTACTACCTTTTCCAACATGCCTGCAAGGTTCTGGCTAGTATGTATATTTTCCAACTTTAACAGTTCATCTTCCAGGACAAAGTTTATAAAATGGTACTTGAGTTGTATATGTTTAGAATTTGAATGAAAGGATGAGTTATTTTCAAGATGAATGGAACTTTGGCTATCACTGAACAACCTATTATTCTCCTACTTCTTACCCAATTCCTCCATGAACCTCTACAATCAAATAATATCTTTACTAACCTCTATAGAAACAACATACTTTGCTTCCATTGTTGAAAGTGAAACAACATTTTGTAGTTTTGAAATCCAAATTACTGTTGTTCCACCTACAGTAAAAAAATACTCTGTGGTGATCCTATTGCTATGTTTATCACCTTCCATATCTGCATCAACATATCCTTGTAGAACATTGTTTGAACCTTTAAAACATAATGCATAAGAAGTGGTACCTCTCAAATACCTAAGAATACACTGTCCTTCTTTCCAATCCTCTTTACCTATATTATTCATATACCTGATCACAACTCCCACTGAATGTGCAATATCTGCTCTATTGCAAACCATGGAATACATCAAGCTACCAACTACTGATGAATAGGGAACCTTGTACATGTATTCTATCTCTTCTTGTGTCTTGGGACACATCTCTTTACTTAGTTTGAAATGGCTGGCCAAATTTGTACTAACTAGTTTTTCATTCTACATTCTAAACTTCTCCAACACCTTTTCTATGTACTCACCTTGAGACAATGTCAATTTGTGTTTTTTCCTATCTCTTGTTATTCTCATACCAAGGATTTTCTTTGCAACACCCAAATCCTTCATCACAAATGATTTAACTAGTTTCCCATTGAGCATATTTATATAATGTATTTTAGACCCTGCAACAAGCATGTCATTCACATACAATAACAAGATAATATATATTCCATTATATAGCCTCTTGAAATAAACACAATGTTTAGAATGACATCTACTATAACCCTGTTCTATCATAAACTTATCAAATTCTAAATACCACACTCTTGGAGCTTGCTTCGTCCCATACAATCTCTTCTTCAACTTGCAAACCAAATTCTCCTTTTCTTTTACCTAATACCTCTGTGGATGCTGCATATAAATAGCTTCCTCCAAATCCCATTGGAGAAAGACTATTTTTACATCCATCTATTCAAGATGAAATCATTCTACTGCCACTAGAATTAAAATAATTCTAATTGAATTCATTTTAACAATAGGAGAAAATATTTCATCAAAATCTATACCTTTCTTTTATTCAAACCCATTTACCACAAGTATAGCCTTATATTTCTTCTTGCCTCATTCTTCTTCCTTCAACTTGTAAACCCATTTATTCTGCAATGTTCTTTTACCTATAGGAAACTAAACGAAATCCCAAGTCTGGTTTCTTAGCAATGAGTCCATCTCCTCATTCACGCCTTTCTCCCACTTCTTTTTAGTTTCCACCTGCATTGCTTCTTCATAATATTTTGGTTCACTAGAATCAGTCATCAATAAATAATACAATGAAGGAGAGAATCTTTCAGGGGGTCTACTTAAATTGGTAAATCTTCTTACACTTGCAGGATTTTGAGGTAGCTCCCGATGTTCTTGATTTTTTGGTACCTTTGGAACTTCATTTTCTTTGATTTCATCAAGCACTGTGTTAGCACTATTTTGGGATAAATGGTTGGAAGGGAGTTAGGCCAGTGAAATGAAGAGGAAGGTTTCAACATTTTTCATATCATATGACCTTGAAGAATGTTAATAAGGTTATTGAGGTGTTTTGGAGGATTGTTCTTAAGTCTAGAATGCAAAAAAATTGAAAAATATTAAATTTTAACCTTGCAAATGTGCGTGAATAAGAAAATATGCTCAAGGTTATATGGTGACAGGAATGGAGGGACTGGATGTACAATAGAGAAGATTAAAGGTTGCAGATAATTTCACCAAGGTAATATGCTCAATCTAAATAATTTTTGATATTGGCAAAATAGGGTTAACTTGCAGGAAGGATCAACCGTTGGATGGATAGATGGAAACATATCGACCAAGGACAGAGATTTCGCTAGGTGAACAAGAAAGAATAAATGAAGTTTTTTAGATTTGCAAAATCCTATAGGAACTCCATCTTTCAATGGTTGAGATCATATGATGTTGAATATCTAGGGCTGGAGTGGATTTCACAATGGAAACATGTGTGACGAAATGAAATTTTCAAGATTGCGAAATATCGTAGGCTCCACATATTCTGACGGTCAAGATCAATCAGTAATTAATATATGTGGTAGAGATTCATTTCATAGTGACAAATTGCACGAGATAATTATATTTCTCAATATGTGAAATCCCGTAGGACCCACATATTTTAACGACTGGGATCTTGGGAAAAGATAGATCAATGACAGGAATTGATTTTGCTGGTGCAACATGCACGAATAAATGAAATTTACAAATTTGCATAATCCGATAGGCCCAACAAACTTGAATGGTGGTGATCTGGGCAGATTCTTGATCCACGGTCTGGGATGATTTCACAATGAGAACTAGCAAGGGGTAAGTCATGTTGGAGGATTGTGAAATCAGGTAGGAGATTTATCTTCTGGTGGCTCAGACTAAACTATAAATCTGATCTATGGCCAGAAATCACTTCACAAACCAAATATGGACAAAGTAAAGAACTCTTCGAAATTGCGAAATTTGGTAGGGACTGCACCATTGGATGGTTGAGATGCAGGTAAGATTGAGATCTACGGTTTAAGATCATTTCGTAATTCGAAAGTGCAAGGAAGAATATAATTATGGGGGTTGCGAAATGAAGGTAAAAGGGAGATAGAATAAAGGGTGAGGATTTATGCAGATGCAAATCTACGACCGATAATGATTTCAGAAGTTGAAGGTGCTAGGAAGAAGAAAATTGATGGATCTGCGAAATGAAGTTAAAAGGTATAGGAAAATGAATGGTGCAGATTTGCTCTGGGGAAGATCTATGGTCCAAAAGAATTTCACAACTAGAACATGCTCACTCTGAGTATGGAAGGAAATCTGTGAAATTGGTTACGATAGGTGAAGATCAACGACTTAGAAAGATACGTATCCAGATCAATGGATATGATTCAATTTGAAATTGTGATCTGTAGGAAGGATAAGGGAGGTAGCGTTGTAATAAAGGGAAACAAAGGATTAAGTTGGAAAAATGATCAACGACACAGAATGAGCCATGCAAGATGGAGGGATGAGAACTGTTTCTACTGTAGAAGGTGCAAGAATGATAGGAATATAAAAAATATAAAAGTACCTTGGGCTTGCACGTGGAATTAGGGCATTAGTTTATTCTCCTGCATCGGAAAATGAAAGTGAAAGACTATGCAGAAGCAACCGACTCACATAATGTCCTTTGGCCACTTGTCAATACACCAGGTAGGACTTTTGTCTGCATTGAAATTATTTAAAAAGACCCGAATTGAGAATGTAGAAGACCTGAGCTTAGAATATCAGAAAATTGAAGAAATATTTGAAGACAAAGATGCAGAAGTGTTTGACACTATAGCTCTTAATAGACCTACTGATGCTGTCAAAAAGAAGTTAAATCTTCTCAAAGATCAAGGAAATGATATTCATAATGTCTACTAGTCTTATTTCTACTATTTCACTACTGACCATACCCTAAGCTACCCTGAATTCATTGATTGGTGTGCCAACAATTATTCCCTTTTTGAAAGAGTAATAATGGATATTACCTGTTCAAAAATCCTTTTTCTAGTGAGTCCTTTGGTTGTTAGAAACACCCTGTCAGTCCCTGCTGAGTTCACCCAAAAGTCTAAAGAGTACAATGAAGAGTCTATATTCCAGTATTTTAGGGAGTATGCAATAGACAAGAAACATGAATTATTCAAGAGTTGTTTCAAACCAGATGTCCAACTACAAGACCAGCCCTTCCCTATGGATGCAAATATTTTTAACGAAGAAAGCCAGTGTATTTTAACCTTGATGAGTCAGTTTTTAGGGTTATATACAAACAAGTATGTCACTGAGCCCCTTATGAGTCTATTGTTTGTTACGAGTACTTCTCTAGTTGAGTCTATAGAGTCTAGTGAGTTGATACAAACCTCATGCCTTAAATTTGATGAATTCTCAGCTGAGAACATTCATTATTGGTTAATGGATTTCCATAAGACTAGGACTTTCAGATTTCAGTGCTATTTACTGAAAATGTTTCTATCATTCAATGAGTAGAATTTACAGATTCCAGAGATGGTACTTAATGAGGAGATGAATAGGGACTACATTAAATTTATGAATTTCCTCATGTTTGAAGTGTACAGTGCCATTTTCAAAAGAAGTTTCCTAGAGTACCGTCAGAAATGAAAAAAATATTGCAGTTTTCTCTAGAGAAAAGGATTGGTGATTAGTTTTTGTTTGAGCAAGGGACAATGATTAGGTTGTATGGATTTGTTCACCAGCCTTATTTATTGCATGCATTCTTGACTCCTAGAGTGTTTTCAATGGAATTGATTAGACAAAAATTGATAGTGGAGACTAGACACTTTTTAAATTTTAAAAAGTCCACTTAGATCAGATATCCATGGGCTGTAGGCCCTTTTATCATAAAAAATAAAGCTGCTCTTCCAATTATTGAGAGTTTGCTAAAGGAGATGGTATTTTTGACAAAAGCTGCTATTAATTATGCCCCCCATCATGTCATTTCAAATAGAATATAGGATCTGAAAAGGAATCCCTTTGAGCATGTTGAAGTTGCTGGATTTTCAGAAGCTACAAATTGGTCATATTATCCACAGGAGACACAAAAGGATATTGATATGCAAGAATATTCAACTTCTTATATGACATAAATTACTTCTCTACAGCCTGGAACTTCCAACTTGGTCTCAGTAACTGAAAAAATCACACCCTTAGCAAGTTGATCAGAAAAGACCAATAAAATATATTTTTTAGATGCCATGGTTACAGAAGAGGAGGACACTACCATGATTCCAAAGAAGAAAAGAATTGAAGTAGAATGACAACTTTTCCAAGTTATAGAAGAAGACAAAGGTAAGAAAAAGATGAAAATTACAGGGCCTGCCTTTGAGGTGAAGGGATATGCATTTGTTGATACCCCATTTAATTCTACATCTGGAGAAGTATAAATAAAATAAATACATATCTTCAGAAGAATATTTAAAGTTGTATTCAGAAGTAAGGAAATTATCTACTCAAGATGTATCTCTTATTACTATTAGAGATTATTCCAAGAACACTTTGAACCAGGCCTTAACAACCAAGAATAGGGTTGCTGAAATGAAGATGGATTTGGAAAACAATCCTATCCCTGACATGATACATCCACACAAGCAAATAGAGATATTATTTTTACTAACCTATTGAAATCTACCTTGAAATTGTCAAAGTTGCAGACCAGTAAGAGTAGAATTGAGAATCAATTGAGATAGGATAAGGTGGAGAACAAAGCCGAACAAGCACAAATAAAGAAATTGTAGACAGATTCGCTGGCTGCTGAGAGCCAAGTAGATAAAGGAGTAGGGATACAAAAATTTCTTAATGAAAAGGAGAATTCCATTCATCTGTTGAAAAAGAAATTAAAGATACCTTATACACATCTGATATAGGCATTTGAATTAGCTGAACTTGAGAAGGAAAAAGAGAATATGAGTGGCGATTTGACTGATTGCAAGGATGTGTTATTAAAATTTGATGAAAAAGAGAAATAGTGGCAACAAGACATGGCTCTTGTAGTTGAGAGTGAGAATACTCTCAAAATAAAATTTGATGAAATGGGAAGAAAACTGCAGGAGAAAGAAAGGGAGTTACAAGAGAAGGAAAACAAATTAGAATACAGAATTGGTCCTCCTACAGCTGAACCCAGTGAGCAAACTATTGTCCAGGTTATGTCATAGGTTAGCGTGAAATATTTAGAGTTGGTTGGATTGAAAAACCAAAATAAAATGCTGGAAAACCTGGCAATAAAAAGGGAACAAGAGAGAAAGACCTGGGAAGTGAAATGCCAGGCTTGGGAAGCCAAATGCCAGGAATTACAAAATAAAAATGACAAGTTAATGAAATAGGTAACAGGTCAATCATCAATACAGGGGGGGAAACATATCATTTGGGATGTTATCATTGCAGAAGTAGGTAAATTCAGACCCTACATTTACTATGTGTTGGATAAAGAGGATGTGATTCAGTCATCCAGACAAATTATGGCAAAAACCAGGGAGAAACTAAATAAGAAGCCCGTTGATTATGCCAATAATGACATCAAATTTTTGAATGGGTTGACAAAGGATGATCTAAAAAATGCAAATATCAAGGACAAAATATCAATTATAACCTAGGTCACAAAATTAGTGAACAAGTATCATCATTTAGACACAGTCCAGGGTAAAATTGACATCATGGCACATCAATTGAACCTCTTCAGAGATATGTTTGATCCCTTATTTAAGAAAGGACTCCCATTATTTTTTGAAGAAAAAGGCACAATGTTGACTCAGAAGGAGTACCAGGAAAAGTTGATTCAATGCAGATTGGATCACACAAATTTTGCTGATATGAACCAATCATTGTTTGAAAAGACAATTGTTGACAAGTTGGCTGATGAGTTCGAAATATTGTTTGCTTTTAAGGAAGCATGTGTTCATTTACAAAATTACTCCTATAGGGATCATATAGAATTGTGCATGTTAGGAAAGGAGATGTCCACTTTGGAGCTTCCATCTGCAGACCAATGGAAGATAGTAGAAAATTTCGAAAGGACAAATTACATGTTGCACGCCTAAATACATGGAAGATCATGGAGAATTGGATACTGAAGAACACTTATTAGGAATTAGTTTATTTTCTAGAATCTGTTAGTAGTTAATAAGTGTCGACTGACACATGTAAAGGCAGTTATGCCTATTTTTAGCAGTTAGTTTTATTTAATGTCATGGAGAAATTATATAAGTAGCTCTGAATATTATGGAAAAAGGATTGAAACCCATGATAATTGAGTTGTGTATTTTGAGACTTATTTTAAATAGATTACAGAGCCGAAGTTGACATTTTTTCAAAGATTCATGTGTTGTTTATGATTACAGTCTGTCTTTCCTTTCTTGTTGTGAATGTGTTCCTATTATAATATTTCATTATGTATTCCTTCATATTTGAATGAGTGTTTAATGGTTCAAAATTCATATGTATATGCTCTGGCTTTTATTTCAGATATTCACCAAGTTTTTCCTCTAAAGTTAGCACTGGATTCATCTCTTATAGATTCCCATGTTAATGGACTGTTCATTATCTCTTCTTTTACACCAGACTCAAGCATTTTGACTGTAACTGAATAGCTATCTTGACTTTGTTGAATTTTCCATGCACAAAGCTTTGGGATTGATAATATATATTTTGAATCCATAACCCAATGTTTACTTGCCATGTTTCAACCAAAAATACAATCTGATTTCTTTATGTTATTTACATATTTGGCCTTGTTAAAAACAACCATTGAGAGATCCCTCTTTGGAAATAAAGAAGCCAACTTTATTTCCTAAAGTTGGTTTTGTGGTTACCTAGGGGATTCCTTGACAAAACCCATGGAAAATATGAGTGATAACATATTGGCACTGTTTTCGAGGAATGAGAGTTCAAATCAACCTTGTGAGAGACGACAAAGAATGAAATATTCCAAGAAAGAAAGGATTTCTGTGGGCAAACAAATATTTCTACATTTGAAAAAGGTTGTGTATTTTCCCTAGTGACTCCACATTCATTTTGAGCAAGATTTTAGAAGGCATCATGGATTTCAGGAGAGGGCACACATGAGGTAATCCTAGTACTGAAATTTTACAAAGTGTGGAAAACCCAAAAAGTTTGTTTAGACATACCAATTGACAAAAATAAAGCTAGCACTTCTGAAACTGAAAGGTCTTTACTTCAAGAATATTTCTATAGTGTTCAAGATTTGAACTTGGGATTGGATGTTGGGAAATATTTGTTAATATCTAAATCAAATTCATACTTAAAACAAACATAGATTAATCCAAATAGACTTGAGTCATAGCTCTTAGATTCCTTGTGGCAGAATTTACAAAACCCTGTAAAATTTGAAGAAAGTAGTCCTATTTTTCAAACTCACCAACATCATATTTCAAGCCCTGCTCACAGCCTTCCTCAAAACCCTCCTGTATTGAAAAATCTACTTGTTGTACCAAATCCACCCAGACAAATGGTGGCTAGGTTTGCACCCTTGTCTTTGCTAGCTGTTTTGCATAACCTCCCTTTAAATTACTCACAGAGAATTTCCTTATATGATGGAGAGGGAAACATTACAGGAAGACAACATATGGATAGGTTTGAGTATTTCATTGACTTGGAGGAGGTTAATCACGATGATGCAAAGATGAGATTTTTGCTCAGAGTTTGTTTGGAGAGGAAAAATGATGGTTCAAGGACTTACCAGCAAGATCTATCCCCACCTTCGAGGCCTTTCAAACACTATTTTTGGATAGGTGGGAAGCAAAAAAGACCCCTTTACAAATATTATCTCAATACAAAAATTTAAATAAAGGGAACTTTGAATCCATGCATGAGTTTTCCAGTTGATTTATGAGGGTATATAATTCTATTCCAGCTAACATTAAACCCTTGGTAGGTGTTGCAAAAATTTATTATGCAGATGCTTTTGAAAGTGATTTTGCATTAGTCTTAAGAGAAATAAAGTTGGCTAGTTTACCTGCTATGCTTAAAGATGCTCTATAAATAGAGGAAAACTTGATGGCTTCAGGAAAACTAAAGAATAGTGTAGAGGCAAATAGGAGAAGACAAGAGAATCAATCATCTAGTTCTGCCCCTTGTTCTTCAAATGATGCCAAATTTGAGATAATTATGAATACTATGGATAGATTGATGGACATGCTAGCATTAGATAATAGACCACCAAACAAAGAGAAACCCGAAAATCAGATTAGAAATCCCAATTTTGAGAAGACCAATTCCTCCACCAAGAAACCAAAGGAACCCTGAAGATCAACAAATCAAACCACCATTTCTAGATAATTTGGTATATGAGGGGGAAGAATAAGAAGATCCAAAGGATAATCAAATCCATAACTTTGATGATATTGATGCTGAGATATACCTCACTAAAGAAGAGCATAATATGTTTTCTCAAGATCATGAGAATACTATTTTATAGGTAGATTCAAAGCAATATCTAAGAGGGTATCAGAATTCCATTGATTATGTTCAAAGGAAGTTAAAGTTGAGAAGTTGAGATATAATAATAAATAAAGGAAGGCCAAATCAAAATCAGCCTTCTGCTAGCAAAGAAAAAGAAAAAGAAAAAGAAAAAGAAAAAGATACTGCTGTGCATAAAAATTCTGGGAACAAAGAAAAAAAATCAAAAGAAAACAAATAGACATTACTAATTGATGTAGAAAAACCAATTTCATCATTCAATCTATAGTCTGAGTTGTCAAAAATCAAGCTTTCTATTCCTTTTAATGAACTCTTGAGGAATAATGAATAGAGGGAAACAATTACAAAAATGTTTAAGAACCAGGGTGAAAATCAACCAGATATTTTAGAAGTGACAGATGATTATCCCACTATTGTCCTTTGACACAAAATTGAAGAAACAGATGATGAAGATGTTCCTCCTTTTTATCTGAGTCTAAATATATATGATATGACATTGCACAATGCCTTGTTAGATTCTGGTGCATCTCATAATCTTTTGCCAAAGGTGGTAGTAGATAGTCTAGGGTTGGAAATTACTAGGCCTTACAAAGACTTGTATTCTTTTGATTCTAGAAAAGTAATATGTTTAGGGTTGATAAAAGATATGGTGGTGACCCTTACACAACTTCCAGCAAAAAGTGTTGTTATGGACGTTGTAGTAGGTGACATTTCTCCCAAGTTTGGAATGCTCTTGCTAAGATCTTGGATATCAAAATTGAAGGGAACTTTGCAAATGGATATTACATATGCTACCATTCCTTTATTTGGAGGGAAGAGAAGATTGTATAGAGAGAAGAGATTGGCTTATGTGGTCAACAGTAGAGATAAACCTGAAAACCATCCCATTGTGTTGTTGATACTAATTTAGGATCTTCTATATTTTTTAATGATCGCCCTCACACTGATCCTAAAATCCCTATACAAATAGAGTTCAAAGAAGATGAAGAGTTTGCAAAAAGGAAGGAAGCTTTAGAGAAGAAACATACTGAAGAAGGTTTATGGACTATGTATTTTGATGGGTCCATAAGTAAGATTGGTGCTAGGGTTGGTGTGTTCATTATTTCTCCAAATTGAGATTTCAAAGCTCTGTCCTATAAATTGACTTTTGAATGTACAAATAATGTGACCGAGCATGAGGCTTTTCTACTTGGTTTGAATGCTTTAAATTAAAGGATATGGGAGCTAAAAGAATAGAGGTGTTTGGGGATTCTGAACTCGTAGTGAACTAGGTGAATGACAGTTATCAAACAAAACATCCCAGGATGTGGGATTACAGAAATGAGGTATGGGATATGTTTGGTAATTATTTTACAGAACACAAAATCAGAGTAATTCCTAGAAGAGAAAATGGAGTGGCTGATTCTTTAGCTATAACTGTTGGTAAGTTCAAAAATTCCATCCATTCTTAGAAGAAATATAAAGTTGAAGTTGTAAATAGAACTTCCATACCAGACAATTCCAAATATTGGCAAGTTTTTGATGATGATATGCAAATAAACAAATTTTTGGAAATGTCAGATGAATTTGTAAATACCCAGATTGACATAGAAAATGTAAATCTATAGAGCTTCTAAGATGATGAATTGAATGAAGATAAAAAAACTGAGAACAAAAAATTGAAAAATATGATAGGGGTAAAGGACATAAGTAAGCTAAAGAGTAATTTGATTCCCAGAGGCTTGATTACCTTAGATAAACTTTTTGACTAGAATGATGTTGCTAAAGATCCAAAAGTGAATCCTGCTGATAATGTTGTCGAGGACAAAAATATAGGCACTGAAGAAGCCCCACGGATTATAAAATTGTCTAAGAATTTGCCTGCTAAAGAAAAAGAAGAATATATCAATCTGATGAAGAAATACACTGATGTGTTTTCCTGGAGTTATGAAGATATCAAAGAGTATGATACCTATATCATACAACATACCATTCCAATAAAACATGGTGAAAAGCATTTCAAACAAAAACTGAGAAGAATAAATCCAATGCTGCTGCCTGTAATAGTGAAAGAGATCAAACAACTATTCATTGCTAAAATAATTGTGACTCTAAGGTTTTCAAAATGGGTGGCTAATTTAGTACCCGTTAGGAAGAAAAATGGTGAAATTAGACTTTGTGTAGATTTCAGAAATATTAACAAAGTCTCATTGAAGGACACCTACCCATTACCAAAGATGGATCATATTCTATAGAAAGTGGTGGTATCTGAAAGTATTTCTAATATGGATGGTTTCTTAGGCTATAACCAGATCAAAGTAATTCTTGAGAACCAATAAAAGACTATGTTTACCACACCATGGGGTACATTCATGTATGCCAAAATGCCATTTGGTTTGATGAATGCAGGAGCTACTTTTCAGCGTGCTATGGGCATTGCTTTTGCAGAGGAGAAAGAAAAATTTGTGTTAGTTTATATGAATGATATCACTGTGTATTCTAGATGTGATAGGGAACATATCAAGCACTTGGAGAATTTTTTTCTTTTGAAATGCAGGAAATATGGCATATCATTAAGTCCTAGAAAATCTAATTTTTCATTGGAAGAAGGAAAATTACTATGGAATATCATTTCAAAGAATGGTATTAAAATAGATCCAGAAAGAGTCAGTGCAATTCTAAAGGTTGAGGAACCCAGGAGCAAAAAGGAAGTACAGTCATTCATTGGCCATGTAAATTTTTTGAGGAGGTTTATTCCTAGCTTTGCTGAAATACTGAGGAATATTACCAATATGATGAAGAAGAAGAATGAGATAAAGTGGACAGTAGATGCCAGGAAAAATTTCAGGGATATTAAACAGGCCATTACAGAAGCTCCAGTTTTGGTAAGTCCAAATTTCAGTAAATATTTCCTAATATTTTATTATGCCTCAGAACATACTATTGTTGGAGTTTTATTGCAGAAGAACAATCAGAATGCTGGACAACCCATAACTTTCTTCAGTAAGGTATTAAGAGTTGGAGAACTAGAATATGATATCATTGAAAAGCAAGCAAATGCTCTAGTAAAATATTTAAAGGACTTCATATTTTATTTTCTTCATTCACATATTGTTGCTTATGTTCCAAGTAATGTGGTGAAGAGTATTCTTACACAACTAGATCCAGAAGGGAAGAGAGAAAAAAGGTTTTTTATACTATTGGAGTATGATATTGAAATCAATCCTACCAAACTGATTAAAGGACAAGGACTTGCAAAAATGATGACAAACTCTAATTGTGAATCCTTATAGCTTAATTTATTGTCCAACGACTCAAACTAGTTTGACACAGGGGTACAGGTAATGCCTGATTTTTTTATGTCTCCATGGTACTCTGATATTTTATATGTTCTTTAAAATATACAAGCTCCCACAGGGTTAAGAAAAACAAAAGCAAGATCTGTGAAGTTGAAAGCTGCAAAGTTTTGTATCTTGAATCAATACCTGTATTGGAAGGATCTTGGTGGCGTCTTACTAAATTGCCTATTGGAGAATGAATCCCAACAAACAATGAAGGAGTTTCATAAAGGATATTGTGGAGGGAATCACTCATGGAAGGTGACACCAAACAAGATTTTGAGAGCTGGTTTTTATTGGCCCTAAATGTTTTCGAATGTTTATAAGGAGACCACTACATGCCACCAATTCCAAATTTTTGATGGTAAGAGGAAACTAGTTCCACTTCCTCTTAATCCATTCTATATAGAGGCACCTTTCAGCAACGGGGATTAGATTTCATTGGAGAAATTAATCCAAATTATTTAGGGAAACATAGATGGATTCTAACAGCAACTGATTACTTCACCAAATGAATTGAAGCAATACCTACAAGGGGAGCTACAGATGCAGTGATCATGGATTTTTCTTGAAAATAATATTTTGGCTAGGTTTGGTTGTCCTAGGAGGACTGTGACAGACAATGTAACTTCTTTTAAATCTAAGAATATGATAAGTTTCTATCATAAATATCATATTAGTCTTAACCATTCCATTGCTTACTATCCACAAGGTAATGGACTGGAAAAGTATTCTAACAAAAGTTTGGTGAGAATAATTAAGAAATTGTTAGAGGAAAACAAAAGGGATTGGCATACAAAGCTGAAATATGTTTTGCGGGTTGACAGAATCAACAAAAAAATAGCAATTGGGATGTCACCATTCTAGTTAGTGTATGGATCTGAAGTTGTTTTTATAGCATCTTTGGGAGTGCCAGTCATGAAATTGTTGCAGGAGCAGGAGGATGAACCAAATCATATGCAAAGAAGGATAAATCAAATCATAGAATTGAATGAGATGAGGGAGAAATATTATGATAAAGTGCAAATATGTTAGGAAAAAATGAAGAACACTTCTGATAGAAAGGTTAATGAGGAACAATTCCATATTAATGATTTGGTTTTGAAATGGGATGCTCCTAGGGAAGAAAAGCATGTTAAGTTTGATCACATGTGGGTAGGTCCATATTTCATTGTAGCATACAGAGCTGAAAATTCATTCGTTCTACATCATCGGGATGGGTCTTACTGAAGGGAGGCACATTCAATGGAATATTTTTAAAGCATTACTTATCTTGAGGGAAGGTGGTAATTTTTGTATTATATCCTGTATATATGTCTTTACTTTAAAATCAATACATATGGTGAGCCAAAGGATTTGAATCCCGTAGAGAAGGCCCTAATATCTATAGGGGTAGCCATATTTCTTTAATTCTGCATTTTATTTTTTATACATACAGAAAAAAAAGTTAAAGGTGTGAAAAATTGGGAACAACCCAATGGATTAGGAACTGGTCTACGGGGTTCTTTTCTACCTCATAGGGAGGATAACATCCCCAATTGGATCTGTTATCTCCTAAATAAATTAGTTTTCACTCAGTCAAACTCAAAAAAATTATGTGCTCTATTTTTCAAGAAAATTTGAAAGTTTAGCTTTTGGTGGCTTAGGCAGAATTTTCAATAGTTCATTAGCCACCGAAAAGCCAGCTTTCGGTAGCTAACAGCTTTGGCTCAGGACCACGCTAACCACCGAAATCCCGTTGATCAAGTTTTTTGAAAAGGGACTTTTGTTGGCTTAGGTGAACATAGCAATGGTTCATTAGCCACAAAAATCCCTACTTTCAACTACTAAGACTGAAATTTCAGGGCGCTCCAAGCCACCGAAAGTGGCATTTTACTGTGAAAAGGAATTTTTTTAAAAAGGTGATTTTGAGCGACTGGAGAATCATTTTTCAAAATGCTCGGAGGTTTTTGTTCCTAACAAGTCAGATAACAATAAAATCTCTCAAGTTTCCTACAAGTGTTTCATATTTGGAGAATCGAATCCATCTCTGAGACCTAATTTTTGGATCTTAGAATTTCCTGTTTGACACATGTTTTTGAAATACAGATCCCTCGCAAATTAAAACGAATTCCGAAAAAATGAGAGAGTTTTTTTTCTCACAACAAACCAGTGTAAAAAAACCTCTTTCTGTTTATACATAGGTGTCACATATTTGAAGGACCAAATCCATCTCTGAGTCACATATTTTCAGCAGTTTGGCCAAATTTTTAGGGCAAAAGATGACCTGTCAGTCCTTCAGGGGGAATTTTCAACCTCATCTATCAGTCCATGAAGATTTGCTGTAGATGTTGAAGAGTTAAAATATCAAACCTAGGTCTCAGAGATTCAACCAAATATTAGGGAAAATACATGAACTAGAGGTCTTAGAAGGAAAATACAAACCCTAACCCTAAAACACATCTTGCATTGGAAACCCTAGCAGAGGTAGAAACAAGATTGTAGGATCCGGAGGCAACCCATGATGCCACTGTTATACAGGTTGAAGAAATATGAGATTGATGAAGGATAACTCCAGGCTCTATATGATGATAAGAAGGTCAAGGTTGCAAAAGAAATATTCAAACCCTGGAACACACCTTGCACTGGAAACCCTAACAGAGGCAGCTATTAGACTTTAGAATCCAGAGGTAGCCCATGATATTGCTGATATTCCAAATCTTATGTAGGTTGAAAAAGTACCAGAAGGATAGGAGTAAAGTGTAAAGGTCTGATTTTTGAAGGCTAAATAAAATTTTGTAGATAACAGAGCTTTTGGTGGCTTAGGCGAACGCAGCAACTGTTCATTAGCCATCGAAAGCAGAGCTTTCGGTAGCTAACATACCTAGGATTCTGCCTTCTTAACCACCGAAAGAAGAAAAGGGTGCAAAAAGATGTTTTGGCACACAGAACCAGTTTTGGCGAGTACAACTACCTCAAGGATGAAATATAAAGCTGAAATTTGTTGGAAAACACCATTGGGAGAGGTTTGTTCCATTTTTGAGGATACAACCATGGAGAAAAGGGTTACAAACCCTACCTGTTTTTTACCAATAGTGGCTTATCTATCATATGACAGGTTAAAGATATGCTTCAGTGCTCACTGCGGTCATCAAAAATTTCAATGAGTGAACAAGAGTTAGCATTAGGTGGACTAGTAGTTAAATTAGGGTTTCTGACCTAATTTTGCAAAAAACATTAATTTTATCTATTTTTAGTAAAACAGATCCAATTTTTTAGGATTTTAATATTTTTGTAAAGGCTATAAAGCCTAAGACTTATTTTGAAGAAGGGTTCGACTTCGGGGACCTGTAGACCATTATTATTATCAAGCTTCTCATATTGCTCATGACCTAATATAAGCTCTTTTGCTATCATATGTTCAGCTTCCATTTCTTGTCTATTCTGTGCTTATGATTGAATGTGTTATTCAGGTTTATTCATGTTATTTGATGTCTGATAGCTATCATCCTATCTGCATGTCGATGATTTGAATTGCAAGTACTTTCCTTGTTATGATTAGCCATTTATATATAATTTTTTTATGTATGAATTTTCCAGCATGATAAGTTCTCCATCTCTGCACCATATTATCAAACCTCTGAATAGTGGTAGTTAGAAGCCTTATCCTTGATTGAGTTTCATGCATGTCTTGAGAGTGTGAGGTCTTGTAGGTCACCTGACTTGATCCAGTTATAAAAACCATAAAAACATTTAAAGTACTAGTTATCCTCGAGCTGCAACCTAGAGGAGTTTCCTGGAGTGATAACATGATCCATATTTTAGGACTATTTTGGGCTAAATAACTTTTGATATTGGCAGAAGAGGGTTAAATTGCAGGAAGGATCATCCGTTGGATGGATAAATGGAAATAGATCGATGGAGGATAGAGGTTTCACTAGGAGAACAAGCAAGAATAAACAAAGTTTTCATATTTGCGAAATCCTGAAGGCCCTCCATATTTAAATGGATGAGATCATATGATGTTGAAGATATACGGCTGGAGTGTATTTCATAATGGAAACATGCAAGATAAAATTAACTTTTCAATATTGTGAAATCCGGTAGGCTCCACATATTCCGATGGTCAAGATCAATCGGTAATTAATATCTACAGCGGAGATTCATTTCGCAGTGACAAATTGCATTGGATAATTAGATTTCTCAATATGAGAAATCTCGTAGGACTTGAATGTTTTAATAGTTGTGATCTTGGGTGGAGATACATAAACGACAGGTATTGATTTTGCAGGTGCAACATGCACGAGTAAATCAAATTTTTGGATCTACGAAATCTAGTATGCCCAACAAACTTGAATGGTGGAGATTTGGGAGGATTCTTGATCCATGGTCTGGGATGATTTCGCAATGAGAAATAGCAAGGGGTAAGTCATGTTGGAGGATTGTGAAATTGGTTAAGAGATTTTTCTTTCGAAGGTCAGATTAAACTCTAAACCCGATCTACGACCATAAATCATTTTGCAAACCAAAGATGCACAGAGTAAATAAATTTTCGAAGTTGCGAAATTTGGTAGGGACCGCACCATTAGATGGTTGAGATGTGGGTAAGATTGAGATCACTTCACAATTCGAAAGTGCAAGGAAGAATAGAATTACGGGGGTTGCGAAATGAAGGTAAAAGGTAGATAGAATAAAGGGTGAGGATTTAAGCAGATGCAAATATATGACCGACAATGATTTCGCAAGATGAAGGTGCGAGGAAGAAGAAAATTAACGTATCTGCAAAATGGAGCTAAAAGGTATAGGAAATGAATGCTGCAAATTTTCTCTGGGGAAGATCTATGGTCCAAAATAATTTCAAACTAGAACATGCTCACTCTGAGTATGAAAGGAAATATACAAAATTAGTTAAGATAGATGAAGATCAATGACTTAGAAAAAACCATATCCAGATCAATAGATATAATTCAATTTGAAATTGTGATCTGCAGGAAGGTTAAGGGAGGTAGTGTTGTAATGGAGGGAAACAAAGGATTAAGTTGGAAAAAGGATCAATGACACAGAATGAATCATGCAAGATGGAGGGCTGAGAACTATTTTTATTGCAGAAGGTGCAAGACTGATAGGAGTATAACAAATATAAAAGTACCATGCATGTGGAATTAGGGCATTATTTTATTCTCCTGCATTGGAAAACGAAAGCAAGAAACTGTGCGAATGAAGCCAACTCACACAGTGTCCTTTGACCACTTGTCAATACACCAGGTAGGCCTTTTGTCTCCATTGAAAGTATTTAAAATGACCTAAGTTGAGAATGTAGAAGACCCGAGCTTAGAATATCATAAAATTGAAGAACTGTTTGAAGACAAAGACGCATAAGTATTTGACACTATATTGCTTAATGAACCTATTGATGCTGTCAAATAGAAGTTAAATCTTCTCAAAGATCAAGGAACCGATATTCATAATGTATACTAGTCTTATTTCTACTATTTCACTACCGACCAAATCCTAGTCTTCCCCGAATTCATTGACTAGTGTGCCAACAATTATTCCCTTTTTGAAAGAGTGATAATGGATATTACCAGTTCAAAAATCCTTTGTCTAGTCATTCCTTTGGTTGTTAGAAACAACCTGTCAGTCCTTAATGACTTCACCCTAAAGTTTAAAGAGTACAATGAAGAGTCTATAGTCTAGTATTTTAGGGAGTTTGCAATAGAGAAGAAACATGAATTATTCAAGAGTTGTTTCAAACTAGATGTCTAGATACAAGACCAACCCTTCCTTGTGGATGCAAATATTTTTAATGAAGAAACCCAGTGTATTGTAACCTTGATGAGCCAGTTTTTAGGGTTAGATATAGACAAGTATGTCACTGAGCCCCTTATGAGTCTATTGTTTGTTCTGAGTACTTGTCCAGTTGAGTATATAGAGTCTAGTTAGTTTATACAAACTTCATGCCTTAAATTTGATGAATCATTGGCTGAGAACATTCATACTCAATTAATGGATTTCCACAAGAATAGGACTTTCAAATTTCAGTCCTATTTACTGAAAATGTTTCTATCATTCAATGAGGAGAATTTATAGCTTCCAAAGATGGTACTTACTGAGGAGATGAATAGGGAATACACTAAATTTATGATTTTCCTCACGTCTGAAGTGTACCGTGCCATTTTTCAAAAGAAGTTGCCTAGAGTACTGTCAAAAATAAAAAACATATTGTAGTTTTCTCCAGAGAAAAGGATTGGTGATTGGATTCTGTTTGAGCAAGGGACAAATTACAATGATTAGGTTGCATGGATTTTTTCATCAACCTTATTTATTGCTCGCATTCTTGAATCCTAGAGTGTTTTCAATGGAATTGATTAGACAAAAATTGATAGTGGAGACTGAACACTTTTTAAATTTCAAAAAGTTCACTGAGATCAGAAATCCATGGGTTGTAGGCCCTTTTATCATAAAAATAAAGTTGCTCTTCCAATGATCGATATTTTGCTGAAGGAGATGGGATTTTTGACAGAAGCTGCTATTAAGTATGAGCCCCATCATGTTATTTCAAACAAAAGACAATCTCTGAAAAGGAATCTCTTTGAGCATGTTGAAGTTGCTATATTGTCAGAAGATGCAAATTGGTCAGATTATCCACAGGAGACTCAAAAGGATACTGATATGCAAGAAGATTCAACTTATTATGTGAGAGAAATTACTTCACTACAACCTGGCACTTCCAACTTGGTCTCAGTACTTGAAAAAATCACACCCTTAGCCAGTTGCTCATAAAATACCAACAAAAGAGTTTTTTCAGATGCCATGGATTCAAAAGAGGAGGACAGTGCCAGGAATCTAAAGAAGCAAAGAATTGAAGCAGAAGGACAACTTGTCCAAGTTACAGAAGAAGACATAGGTAATAAAAAGATGAAAGTGACAGGGCATTCATTTGAGGTGAAGGAATATGCATTTGCCACTTGACCTCCTAAATTTCATCATACTTGTATAAGTAAATAGTTAAAGAGATATTAACAAATGAGTAGTTGGAGCGGGTACAACCACTCCAACCTCTCTCATAATGTATAAATAGTAATAAAAGATAATACATCATTGGATTAGACGTCCCTTCCCAAAGTACTTGTCTTTGATGGCTGTGTATGAGAATAATGTATGCTTGAATGATGTGAAAGCCTAGCTCTCAACATCTGGCATCGTTGCCTCTTTCATGCGGTCTAGGTGATAACAGCAGTGCATGGAAGTTGGTTTGAACCTGAAGGAGACCGTGAGGATGTAAAGAAGGCCTGTAAGGAGAAGCTTAAAGACTGCTCATGTGTTCGTGAATCTAAGGAATCTACTACTACTGAAAATTATCTTTCAAAAGTCTGGCCAACAACCCTCATGGTCTGCCCAACACAACTCGTCGAAGGAGAGATGTATCGACCAGTTGTGAATCATCAATACCACCTTTAAAACAATGAAGAGGAATCTTCCAGTTGAAGCAATGGCGATGAAAAAAGAAGAAGAGAAGAATAATGAATACAAACTTATTATGAACCAACTACTATGAGGCCTCCAGTACTTGCACTCTGCAAAGATCCTCCATTGATATTTGAAGCCAAAAAATGTTCTCATCGGAGCGAATCGCATAGTAAAAATATGCTACTTCGGTCCTCTTGGATCGAAACTAGCAAGATGACCCAGTTTGTGGTGAGTGCCAAATACAGGACTCTAGAGCTCATCTTCACTGACCCCAAATCTGACGATGGTAAGTGTTGTTATAGCCTAGCCATTGACATTTGGTCTCTCAGTTTCATTTTCGCAGAGCTCCTCGGCCACGACAACAAAAACCGTGATCTTTTCTCGAAGTTGTGTGAGAACCTGGACCCCGTGGTCTACCTTGAAGGATCTTCAGAGTGGTTCCCAAACCCTATGATAAAAATCCCCTCAAATTCTATGAGAATGAGAGCATCCGTCGGTATATGTGGTATTTGTTTCTCACCATTCACACGTCTTCTATGAGAATTATGGTTTCTCATGTGCCCCACGAAGCGGTATATTTACTAGGGAGAATTCTTGTTGTCAACCCGTAGAAGAGGATCACCACAGAGAACGTAGTCGCTTCATACCTATAGCCATTCAAGTTCATTTATTCTGGTTGTAAATGGATCTTCGAAGCAACGCACAACATTAGTATGAGTAACAGTGAAATGACTAAGGAATATCAAGGGAATGAGATTCTATTGATCAGCTTTTGGATACCATTCAGGAATTCCAACGTCTAACCGGTGAGAATATTAATGCTAGAGACTGAGTTGCGTAGCTTGCAAAATGAAAATGAAAAGGAGAAACAAAGCCAGGCCGAGGCTACATGACGTTCTTGATGTGGTGCGACTTTGCAAAATTTATTATCGAAAACCTGGGTCGCTGTGCCTTTCGAACTTCTAGATAGAACTACCCTGGGTCACTGCGTTTATATTAGGATTTCATTTTTCCACAATCTGAGTGAAAAATGAAAAAAGATAGATGCTTGCAATGTAAGGGTGAAAAGGTCTTACCAGAGAAGAAAATTCTTGAGGCTACAGTTGATAAGGGAATGCAAAATGGTCAAAGGATCACTTGTCAAGGGGAAGTAGATGAAGCGCCCGACACGGTTACTGGTGACATTGTTTTTGTGGTTCAACAAAAGGATCATCCCAAATTCAAATGAAAGGGAGATGATATTTTTCATTGAGCATACTCTATCATTGACAGAAGCACTATGTGGGTTCGATTTTATATTGACTCATCTGGATGGTCGACTAAACCAACCACTGATCAGCTGGAAGCTAAACATAAGCTAACCGTACATGATTCGTTGTGTCATCTCTCCAACTCATCAATCAACATCCAGTAACCACCCAAATGCTCTTGTCATCCCAGAGATTTCCAACTGACAAATATACATATGATATGGCCATTAGCACATTTTTTCGACATAGTAAGATTCACCTGTCAGTTATTTTATGTTATCATATTTTATATGGATGCACTTTTTTCATGGTCGACCTTTTGTAATTTTTTTGTTGAATTATTCAATTGATTAACTAGTTTCCATAAAAACCATAAAATTTTTATCAAAAACCACGACATGATCTAATTATTCCAGCCAACGAGTAATTTTTTTAACCAACCACGCTAATTGTTCCCATACTTTGTTGTTTTGTTTGTTTGGTCGGCCTCCTTTTGGTTACAGTATGCCACCCATAACTCATAGACTAGTGAGGGCAGCTATATCGACTCCGAATGGAGGACCGTCAAAATTGAAAGCCAGTGTTTGAGCAGTCAAGAAGCCGACCATTCCAATCCATATACAACCAACCAAATTCAAGCATGCTTTAATTAACATAGTGATTATGCTGAATGTCACAATCCATGGGGGTGAACACCAACTGTCGACCGGATTTTTAGAAGAATTATAACCCATTGTCACGTGTAAGCAGTGGATCACCCACCGCCAAGTCAGTGGTCTAGTATGTAAAAGAGTGGTCGAGTCCTTATTATTTTGATCGACTCCCTTATTTGGTCGGTCTACTCATTCTAGTCGAGGTTGAAGAATTTTTATATATAGACAGGTCAATTTATGTAATTTAAAAAACATGTAATTATGATGACTTAGTCATTATCTAAGTCAAGAGGGGGTTAAACATGTGTCTCTCATGAGGCAGGAGATCCCCCCCATATATTGTAAATCAAGTCGATCTCTAGTCAACTTAGTAAAACATGTCAAGTCAAGTCAAGATAGTCAGCCATGATCAATAGCAGTCGGCATCGACTACAAGCAAAAAAAATTTTACAAACTTGCAGGAAATTTAAACTCTCATGGCAGAAGAAGATGACGAAGATAGCATTCAAGAAAATATCATTCACCTACACATCAAAGTGCTCCAACGAGACATGATGACAATGTACCCCTCATTATCAAAATGATGAAACCGTTCCTGGGTTGTGACCTCGGAAAGCCAGAAGATAGAGAAATGGCATAGAAAGTCAAAGAACCAAAAGGCCCCGCATGCCTGAACCGATGGAGATGCTGGTCATATGAGCTAGGGTGAGGCTTTAAACCAAAAGACCTCGTTGCGGAAGAAGATAGTTTCCTGCTGTTGTGAGAGGATGAGACTTCGATGAGCTACTGTTAGATTGAAGATGGAGGCTGAAGAGTAACCATTCACAGTAGAGCCTTGTACACGTGTGTTTTCCTATCAAGCTGGTGGCTGTTGCAGCTGAGTTACCTATGCACATTGGTATGCATGGTTGATGCACAGTGAGGACTACTTCAGCAGTAGCAGAGGCCTAGGATGTTGATGCATACTTATTTGCTATCTTCAGGATGAAGAAACATTTTGTTTGTGGGGGAGATGTAGAGGGGGCCACTTGACCTCCTAAATTTCATCATATTTGTATAAGTAAATAGTTAAAGGGATATTAACAAATGAGTAGTTGGAGCAGGTACAACTGCTCCAAATTCTCTCACAATGTATAAATAGTAATCAAAGATAATACATCATTGGAGTGGACGTCCCTTCCCAAAGTACTTGTCTTTGATGGATGTGTATGAGTGTAATGTATTCTTAAATGATGTGAAATCCTAGCTCTCAACAACACCCCAACTGATTCTACATCTCAGTTTAAAAATTAGACAGAATTATTGGAGAAGTATAAATAAACTAAAGACATATCTTTAGAAGAATGTTTAAAGTTGTATTCAGAAGTAAGGAAAATCTCCAGTAAATATGTATCTCTTATTACTGTTAGAGATTATTCCCATAACACTTTGAACTTGGCCTTAGCAACCAAGAATAGGGTTGCTGAAATGAAGATGGATTTGGAAAACATCCCAATCCCTAACATGATACATCTACACAGGCAAACAAGAGATTTTTTTTACTGATATGTTGAAATCTACCTTGAAATTGTCAAAGTTGCAAACCAGTAAAAGTAGAATTGAGAATCAATTGAGACATGAGAAGGTGGAGAACAAATCCCACTACGTGCAAATAAAGAAATTGCAGACAGATTTGCTGGCTGCTGAGAGCCAAGCAGATAAAGGAGCATGGATACAAAAATTTCTTAATGAAAAGGAGAATTCCATTCAACTATTGAAAAATAAATTGAAGTTACCTTATACACAAATGATACAAGCATTTGAACTGGCTGAACTTGAGAGGGAAAAAGAGATCTAGAGTGGCGAATTGACTGATTGCAAGGACAAGTTATTAAAATTTGCTGAAAAAGATAAATAGTGGCAACAATACATGAATCTTTTAGTTGAGAGTGAGAAGACTCTCAAAATAAAATATGATGAAATGGAAAGGAAACCGCAGGAGAAAGAAAGGGATTTACAAGAGAAGGAAAAATAATTAGAATGCAGAATTGTTCCTCCTACAGCTGAACCCTGTGAGCAAACTATTGTCCAGGATATGTCACAAGTTTTCCTAAAAGATTTAGAGTTGGATGGATTGAAAAACCAAAATAAAAATATGGAAAACTTGGCAGTAAAAAAGAAACAAGAGAGAAAGACCTAGGAAGCCAAATTCAAGGAATTACAAAATAAAAATGACAAATTAATGAAATACGTAACATGTCAATCATTAGTACAGGAGGGAAAACATATCATTTGGGATGCTATCATTGCATAAGCACCCCCCTTGACTATGTGTTGGATAAAGAGGCTGTGATTCAGTCATCCAGACAAATTATGACAACAACCAGGGATAAAATAAATAAGAAGCTAGTTGATTATGCCAGTAATGCCATCAATTTTTTTAAAGGGTTGAAAGAGGATGATTTAAAAAATGCAAATATCAAGGACAAAATATATATTACAACTGGGGCTAGGAAATTAGTGAACAAGTATCTCCATTTAGACATAGTCTAGGATAAAATTGACATCATGGAACATCAATTGAAGCTCTTCAGAGATATGTTTGATCCCTTATTTAAGAAAGGACTTTGATTCTTTTGGGAAGAAAAAGGCACAATGCTAACTCAGAAGGAGTACCATGAAAAGTTGATTCAATGCAGATTGCATCAAATTTAGCTGTTATGAACCAATCATTGTCTTGAAAGACAATTGTTGACAAGATGGATGATGTTTTCAAAATTTTTTTTTGCTTTTAAGGAAGCATGTTCTCATTTACAAAATTACTCCTACATGGATCATATAGAATTGCGCATGTTAGCAAAGGAGATGTCCACTTTGGAGCTACTGTCTGCAGACCAATGAAAGACGGTAGAAAAATTTGGAAGGACAAAGCACACGTTGCATGCCAAAAGACATGGAAGATCATGGAGAATTGGATGCTAAAGAACAATTATTAGGCATTAGTTTATTTTCTAGAATCTGTTAGTAGTTAATAAGTGTCGACTAACACATGTAAAGGTAGTTATGCCTATTTTTAGCATTTAGTTTTATTTTTAGCTCATGGAGCAATTGTATAAGTACCTTTGAATATTATGGAAAAAGGGTTGGAACTCGTGAGAACCGAGTTGTGTATTTTAAGAATTATTTTAAATAAATGACAGATTCAAATTTGACATTTCTTCAAAGATTCATGCGTTGTTTATGATTACAGTCTGTCTTTCCTTTCTTGTTGTGAATGTGTTCTTGTTATAACCTTTCATTATGTATTCCTTCATATCTAAAATGAGTGTTTAATGGTTTAGAATTCATATGTATATGATCTAGATTTTATTTTGGATATTCACCAAGTTTTTCCTCTAAAGTTAGCACTGGATTCATCTTTGATAGATGCCCATGTTAATGGACTGCTCATTATCTCTTCTTTTACACCAGACTCAAGCATATGAATTTGTTGATACCCCATTTGTTTATACATATGGAGAAGTATAAAGAAAATAAAGACATATCTTTAGAAGAATATTTAAAGTTGTATTCAGAAGTAAGGAAAATCTCTAGTCAAGATGTATCTCTTATTATTGTTAAAGATTATTCCAAAAACACTTTGAACCTGGCCTTAGAAACCAAGAATAGGGTTGCTAAAATGAAGATGGATTTGGAAAACAATCCTATCCTTGACATGATACATCCATACAAGAAAACAATAGATATTCTTTTTACTGATCTATTGAAAGCTACCTTGAAATTTTCAAAGTTGTAGACCAGTAAAAGCAGAATTGAGAATCAATTGAGATAGGAGAAGGTGGAGAACAAAGATGAACAAGCACAAATAAAGAAATTGTAGACATATTTGCTGGCTGCTAAGAGCCAAGAAGATAAAGGAGTAGGGATACATAAATTGCTTAATGAAAAGGAGAATTCCATTCAACTGTTGAAAAAGAAATTGAAGATACTTTATACACATCTGATACATGCATTTGAATTAGCTGAACTTGAGAAGGAAAAAGAGAATCTAAATGGCGATTTGATTGATTGCAAGGATATGTTATTAAAATTTGATGAAAAAGAGAAACAGTGGCAACATGACATGGCTTTTGTAGTTGAGAGTGAGAAAACTCTCAAAATAAAATTTGATGAAATGAAAAGAAAACTGCAGGAGAAAGAAAGGGAGTTACAAGAGAAGGAAAAATAATTAGAATGCATAATTGTTCCTCCTATAGCTGAACCCAATGAGAAAACTATTGTCTAGGTTATGTCACAGGTTAGTGTGAAATATTTAGAGTTGGTTGGATTTAAAAACCAAAATGAAATTCTGGAAAACCTGGCAGTAAAAAGGGAACAAGAGAGAAAGACCCGGGAAGCGAAATGTCAGGCTTGGGAAGTCAAATGCCAGGAATTACAAAATAAAAATGACAAGTTAATGAAACAGGTAACAGGTCAATCATCAATATAGGGGGAAAAACATATCATTTTGCACTACTACATTTCGATCCAAAATCCGACGGTTGCTTCCGACGGCGCGTGGATTTTTTCTTTTAAACATACCAAAAATCAGAAAGTTAATTTTTTTTTTTTAAATTTTGGTCATAAGCGTCGCTTAAGCGACGGCTAGGCTCATAAGCGTCGCTTAAGCGACGACTATCCTAGCAAGCGTCGCTTAAGCGACGGCGCATAACTTGATTAATCATTTAAGAAATTCATTTAGAAGGAGAAGCATTGTGCATATTGGAGGAGGGCATCAATCCTTAGAAAACATGGGCTTATTGCATTCTTGGATGGATGTTTGGATTTGGATTGAGGTTGCTTGGGACATGACAATGTACTAGTTGATGCCTCTATGTTATGTCATTTCGGTGAGAGGTTGCTTGTGTGCTTTAACTAGTAATAAAATCATCCTTTATTTATTTTCATGTGCATTCAAGGTTACTTTTGGAAGGAGCCATTTTATCATATAAATTATAGCTTTATAAATCTTCCCTCTTTTGTTTTATGAATGTTGGTAACAACAATAATTAGATCCATGTTTCATGTATATGCAGACATAGTTATTAATTTATGACCCCACTTTCCCTTGTGGAATTTGGCACTAGTCTTAGGCTATAAATCACCATTAATTGAATCGCTTAAGCAACGGCTATCCTAGCAAGCGTAGCTTAAGCGACGGCGCATAAATTGATTAATCATTTAAAAAATTCATTTAGAAGGAGAAGCATTGTGCATATTGGAGGAGGGCATCAATCCGTAGAAAACATGGGCTTATTGCATTCTTGGATGGATGTTTGGATTTGGATTGAGGTTGCTTGGGACATGACAATGTACATGAAGGGAGAGTGGACCTAGTGAAGT
>LPNX011235692.1:585977-634672 GCA_001517045.1 Pseudotsuga menziesii
TGACCCCTGTATAAAACTCGTGTGCAATTCCTTGTTGAAACTATGTTTAGTATTTTAAAGATTATTTGAACCTTCCATACTTGTAAATAAACTTGGGTCCCTTCACTCTATTTGCTATAACACTATTTTTCTTGGATAGTTATATAGTTGCGTTACTTTATTGCCTTACTTTAGTTAATAAAGAGTTCCATTACTTTACAATTAACCTTTAATATTTCATTAAGGTTGTAGCATTATTTAATTACGTAGGTTCAACATAACTTTGGTTAGTAAAATATATGTAAAAGAATTAACAATTTTTTTTTTTCACAAGTGTCGCTTAAGCGACGGCTTCCACTGTCGCTTTTTCGACGCTTTTTCTAACTATCCGTCGCTTATCCGACGGTTGTAGGTGTCGGATATCCGACGCTTTTTCTAACTATCCATCGCTTATCCGACGGTTGTAGGTGTCGTATATCCGACGCTTTTTCTAACTATCCGTCGCTTATCCGACGGTTCTAGGTGTCGGATATCCGACTCCTTTAGTTGATATTCGTCGCTTAAGCGACGGTTATGAAGGCTATTTTCTCAAAATTTTTTTACTACCGTCGAAAATATTCTGTCGCTTAAGCAACACTTTACATTTAAGCAACGGTTACATAGGTGTCGCTTAACCGACGGTTATTTAAGTGTCGGCTAACCGACGACAAGTTTCCGACGCTTAAAAAAAAATCAAAGTGTCGTACATGCGACAGGAAAGTGTCGAAAATCCGACATGACGGCCGTCGGATTTTTGGTCGAAATGTAGTAGTGTTGGATGCTATCATTGCATAAGTAGGTAAATTCAGACCCTACCTTGACTATGTGTTGGATAAAGAGGATGTGATTCAGTCATCTAGACAAATTATGGCAACAACCAAGGAGAAACTAAATAAGAAGCTAGTTGATTATGCCAATAATGAAATCAAATTTTTGAATGGGTTGATAGAGGATAATTTAAAAAATGTAAATATCAAGGACATAATATCAATTATAACTTGGGTCACAAAAGTAGTGAACAAGCATAATCATTTAGACATAGTCCAGGGTAAAATTGACATCATGGCACATCAATTGAAGCTCTTCAGAGATATGTTTGATCCCTTATTTAAGAAAGGACTCCCATTATTTTGGGAAGAAAAAGGCACAATGCTGACTCAGAAGGAGTACCATGAAAAGTTGATTCAATGCAGATTGGATCACACAAATTTCACTGATATGAACCAATCATTGTTTGGAAATACAATAGTTGACAAGCTGGCTGATGAGTTTGAAATATTGTTTGCTTTTAAGGAAACATGTGTTCATTTACAAAATTAATCCTATAGGGATCATATAGAATTGCATGTGTTAGCAAAGGATATGTATACTTTGGAGCTTCCGTCTGTAGACCAATGGAAGACAACAGAAAATTTCGAAAGGACAAAGTATGCGTTGCACGCCTAGATACATGGAAGATCATGGAGAATTGGATGAATAACACTTATTAGGAATTAGTTTATTTTCTAGAATATGTTAGTAGTTAATAAGTGTCGATTGGAACATGTAAAGGCAGTTATGCCTATTTTTAGCAGTTAGTTTTATTTTTGGCTCATGGAGCAATTGTATAAGTACCTTTGAATATTATGGAAAAAGGGTTGGAACCCGTGAGGACCGAGTTGTGTATTTTGAGAATTATTTTAAATAAATTACAGAGTCAAATTTGACATTTCTTCAAAGATTCATGCGTTGTTTATGATTACAGTCTGTCTTTCCTTTCTTGTTGTGAATGTGTTCCTGTTATAACCTTTCATTATGTATTCCTTCATATCTAAAATCAGTGTTTAATGGTTTAGAATTCATCTGTATATGCTCTGGATGTTATTTTGGATATTCACCAAGTTTTTCCTCTAAAGTTAGAATTGGATTCATGTATGATAGATTCCCATGTTAATGGGCCATTCATTATCTCTTCTTTTACACCAAACTCAAGCATTTTGACTGTAACTGAATAGCTATCTTTCCTTTGTTAAAGTTTCCATGCACAAAGCTTTGTGTATTTTGAATCGAGAGCCCAATGTTTACTTTCCCTGTTTCAACCAAAAATAAAATCTGATTTCTTTATATTATTTACATATCTGGCCTTGTTAAAAAAAACCATTGAGATATTCCTCTCTAGAAAGAAAGAAGCCGACTTTATTTCCTAAAGTTGGTTTTTTGGTTACCTCGGGGTTTCCTTTACACAACCCAAGTAAAATATGAGTGATAACACATTGTGTACTCTATGTTTTTATTTTCCTCTTTCTTTCCATGCAACTGATCTTTGTACATAACCTTTTCATTGGGCACTACATCTCAAATCCAAATGATTTTGTGATTTTCATAATCCCATAAGTGATAACCAAAATCATCAACCCCGTATCCAATAAAGGTACATTTATTGGATTTAGCTTCAATATTTGTTCTATTTTCTTTATCAATATGGACAAATTATTCAAAACCAAAAGTTTTGGTAAATGAGTAGTTTACCTTTTTACTCGTCCATGCCTCCTATGGAATTCCACCATCCAAAGCACTTGAATATCCTCTGTTTATTAAATAAACAAGAATATCTACAACATCAACCCAAAATTTTAATGGAAACCCTGCAAACAATCTCATACACCTTGCATGCTCCATGATAATCCTATTCATCCTTTATGACTCACCATTTTCTTGTGGTATTCCTGGGATTGTCTTCTCTTTGAAAATCCCATTGTATGAATAATAACGATCCAAATCCTTTCTGCAATATTCACCTCCATTATTAGATCTAAGACACTTCAATATTTTCACTTTCTCATTCTTAATCAAAGATTTCCACTTCTTAAAATTAGCGAACACATCATATTTATGTTTAATGCAATAAACCCAAGTTTTTCTAGTTGCATCATCAATAAAAGCAACATAATAACGAGAACCACCAAGATATTGTACCTAAGCTGATCCCCATACATATGTATGCACAATCTCTAACTTTTCACTCTTCTTTTGTTTTCCAACCCTGATAAATATAACTCTCTTATGTTTTCCATAAACACAATCTTCACATAATTCCAAATTTACCTACTTCAGATCTAGAAGCAATTTCCTTGAGTGGAGAATCTACATCCTCTTCTCACTCATGTGGCCAATCCTATGATGCCACAAAGCTGCACCTATTTCTATGGAATATACATAGATAGAATAATTAATATTATGAGGACCTATACAACATACCTATCCTATTTCCTTTTTGTATTACGACTGCTCCTTTAGTGATATTCCACCACATTTTCCCAAATGTATACAAACAACCCTTATCTCTTAACTGCCCTGTCGAGATCAAATTTCTTTTCATAGAAGGAATATGCCTTACATATTTTAGCAATCATTCATTTCCATTATTTGACTTAATTTGTACCTTACCCATTCCAACAATTTTACATGGTTCATCATCCCCCAATAAAACATGTCCAAAATCACCAGGAACATAATCATGAAAGAATTTCTTATGGGTTGTAGCATGACATGAAGCCCCTGAATCTACTACAAAGTAATCACTAGTATTATCTAATGCAAGAATCAAATCATCTTGTAACAAAACACCTGCTACATATTCTTGTTGAGTAGTCTCCTTCTACCTGTCTCCTTTCTTCTTTGGATATCTACAGTCTTTCTTCAGAGGTCCTCTCTTACCACAGTTCCACCACTCTATCTTTCAGAATCTAGACTTGGATCTACACTTTCTAGACTTGCTACAATTATCTGGGCTGCTTCCTCTCTCCCTTTGTCTTTCCCTTATCTCCATGGTCAACGCATTACTGATGTCTCACCTATGTTGTTAACACTAAAAATTGTTCACCTAGCTCTCTATGGTCTAAACCATAATTATACATAATAATCCCATCATTATTTCCTCCATTTTGAACTTCAAAACTAAAATTCCTCAAAAGTGGTCCAAAACACTATTATTCCTCCCCCCATAAATAGAGGGAAGTTGAGCATTTATTGGGACATATCCCACTCTCTCCAAAAAGGAAAAACCCTAAAATGAGAGTGGGGAAAAAACCATGGATAAATACCATGGGTCAAAAAGCCTTGGATCATCCTATAAATACATTGTGAAGGTATCCCCAAAAACAATTTTCACTTTTAGTCAACTTTTCATTACTCCACATGACATTACTTTTCACCTTTTGCCATTGTTCCCATATTTTTGCCATATCATTTTCCACGGTGTATGTTGAGATTTCTCCATACCCTCTTGGATCCATTCCCCCTTTTCACAACCATTAGTGGAGACGACTAGAGAACCAGAACATGGAGCCGGTGAGACATTTCCTCAAACGGCTACAGTGGCCCATATTATTGAAAGGTATGCTTGTTCTTGTTTTTATTAGTTAGAAAAATATATTAAAAATCATAAAAATATTTATGTTTTTATTGCTTATTATTGCAAGTCAAGGTTGAGAAATCCCTCGCACCATGAACTCTACCCTATGATATGACTGATCTAGGGTACTATTCTTTTCACGTAGCAGGGGATAAATCCCCACTACAGTTTTGGAGAATACATTGGCTCGATCCCCTTGGATCTCTATTTTTGTAGGTGTTTCTATTGGTTTATTCTACTTGGGCACCTTCAACCATCACAGATCTGACCCCCCCTGTGGAAGATCCGAACCAGTCTAATCCTAGTGCCTTCTCCCGTGGCCCAAGCCAATAATTTTTTCTCAAAACCCTTAGTTACGGCTGGATCGAACCTATCCGACAGAAATATGCCACTTCACACCTTTTTCCCGATAAGTGCGACCTAGGTCACGCCTTCTAGCTCGATAAGTGTGACCTAGACAAAAAATATGATCGTACCTATCTAGGCTTCTGGAGCGACCCCGGTCGCTACAGTGACCCATTTTTATGCGACTTGTCACATAAAAACCCTTGGTTTGTGTGACTTGAGTACTGATTTTTTTATCCCGATTGCAACTGTTTCAAAGTTGTGTGCAACCCTGATCACACCTGTTCCATCAACAGGTGTGACCTGCAGTTTCTTAGTCCTTTTCAGTGTTTGAGACCCTTTTCCAGACCCCCTATCTGTGTTCTACCCCTTCTCGACATGTTTACTTCTATATTTGATTGCTTATATCCCCCTAGTTGTTGTGTAGTTCTATTTCCGTTCTACATGAGCCCCCTTAATAACGCTTGGTAGTTGAGACCCCCTATGTGTTTCCTACAACCTGTTAAGTTCCTTATGCGCTCATTTACTTGGGTACATTTTATTTTCTGGAAGAAATAGTTGTTTTGAAAAATATTTATTGTCATTTTTTATTTATTTATTTTTTTGCATTTATGTCTTGGCCATGAGATTGCTGGGATTTACACATTACACATCAGTTGTGCACACATCTCACACCTCAAAGTAAAATGCTTGGTTCATGATCCGAAGCTGAGCCTAACAATTAACTTAACTTAACCAACATTGTAACCTCAGTTGAGGACCAAAACAATATTGTAGTTCAGTTAAGACACTGGGGATAGGCATCCAAATAACACCACTTTTTTACTTACATCTAAGACACAGTTGTTGTCCATTAGGAAATCAAAATACTCTAGTACTTGTTGACATGGTCATGACCTGTTTGTGGGAGGCCCCCCCATTCGGCGGGATTAAGACACAACAAAGGGGTTCTGGAAGTCAGGGTAGAATATCACACTCCATTTTGCACCGAAGGATAACCATTCATAGTCCTTCTCGTGCATGCCAAGGACCATATCAGGTGTTAAGGACCAAAGGAATGAAGTGTCAGGAAACCACTCAGGATGTGTCATGAACGAGGCAGCCTAGTTTCTAGTTTATTTAGGGCTCTTGTACCCAAGGTCCATCTTGGTAGTGAGATTATATTATCCTATTGTTCTTCCATTGCGTATTGTTTGACTGGGATTTCATCACCTAACAAAGGATACGATTTGTGAGGGGCTTCCATCTTGTAGCTAGGAGTTTTTTACACCTATACACCATAGGTTAGTGCATCATTTTATTTATAGGTAGTGCTTCTTGTTGGATTTCTGTCCACTTTGTTGTAGACTTTCCTGCTGTAACAGGATGTTGCAGTTTAGTTTTAGATATTTCTTTTTGGCCTGTGAGCCACCATTTGTATGATCTCCTTTTTCACATTCAGATGTAGTTGGATTTTTGAGCCTACATTTGACACTCTTAAGACTCCATTCATTACACATCACACCATCATGTCATCATTTCTCCACCATGCTACTTGCATAGACTTAAGGGGTATACCCCGCAGTTCAGTTCCTTGAACCACCATCGTTGGATCCATATTTGACGTCGTTCACCACCTTCAAAGATATACACTCCATCTAAGTCAGATTCAGATTCCTATCAAAAAGAACCTACCTTTTTCACATACCCACATATCCCCATGGCTAGTGCACCTCCTAACCCCTTTCAGGGGGTGACAGTTGATAGTGGAGTCATGACCACAGCACCCATCATATTAGATATCCCTTCTGCTGGAACGATCGTTCCTGGTCCTAGTGGGTCGCTTTCCACCACACACACTGCTGCTGGTACGCTACCCAATAGTGGTGTCCCCACTCCAGCCACCATGGTTCATATTGTACCTTCATTTATATATATGGGCATTTTCCCTTCTACTAATATTCCAACTATTCACACCATTCCAATGACTACTCCTACTATCGGAAGTTAGTGATACCAACCCCCATTTGTATGCGGAAACTACATGCCTTCTAGTCCTAGCACCATTGCTGGCCCTCCTCGCTCTAGTCCCGGTCCTTGTTTACCATTTATTTCTAGTATAAAATTTCCTAATTTGGTATGGTTGATGAATGACACCATCCATCATGACCCATTGTGGCCTCCGATGTGTACCAAACTCCCATCATACTTCCCTAAGTTTGAAGGAATGGTGGGAGAAGGACCCCAAAACCACATCATCTCATTCCACTTATGGTGTTCATCTAACATCATACTGGATGATTCTATCCAATTGAGGCTATTCCAATGCACACTCACAAGTGTTGTAGCCAAATGGTACATCGACCTGCCCCATGCCACTTATCCAAACTTTTCCTCATTAGCCTCGATGTTTCTCCAGTACTTCCAGTTACCCGTCTGTTATGATGAGGGCATGGAAATCCTATTATCCTATCGAGAGAACAATGCTACCCATATCATGGATCATATCCATGAGTGGCATCATTGTCATAGCTTGTGTAAATTCCAGTTAGATGATATAATTTTCCTATATTGGTTTCTTAAAATCTTACTCCCCCCCATTGCCAAAGACTTTGCACCTGAGTGCCCACAAAATGAGGAGGGAGCCATCCTCAAGGCACAATAGTTCGATCTTATCTACACCCAATTGGATTATATGTATACCATCATACATGATGCTACCCATGTTGCCTCGTCACATTGAGATACATCGGGGGCATCCCATGGTTTTGATAGAGTAATTGGCTCTATTACTCAACATCCTCAGCTATACACGACCTCTCCTTCGATGCTACCTCATTCCTGTACCACCCTTAGTATTTACCAATCAGGCTACGCCCCTAATTTTTCATGCGTAGTAGCTCAGTTTGGAGCCACGCCTTCATACATGTCTCCCGCACTAGTCCCTCATGTTCAAGGATCAAACTGCTTGGAACCTGCATGTAATTCCCAAATGGTAGGATTTTCAGTCCCCCCAGCTGCTCCTACCTATTTCCCACCACCTGTGCAACCTACACCTGGTCCGACCTTGACTCCTCTTGTTCCCCAAGGATAGGTCTACACTCAATAGAACCTCCCTAATGAACCCACTCCCAATAATAAATAATGGAAGGGAAGACGAAAGAGAGGTAGGAACCACAGAAACAACCAACCTCAATGAGGTGTCCAAAAACCCAAACCTACAAATAACAACAGAGCCAATCTCCTTGCACAAAACTCTCAGTTTCCCCATAGGCATGGGAAGAATCCTCAGTTGCAGACTAACCATCCGTGCACCATTTGTGACACTTACGACCACTATACACATCAGTACCCCCATATGAACCGTGTATGCCACTTGTTACAAGATGACAATCAGCCTGTCCCTAACGTGACTGTTTTGAAACAACCAAACCCAACACCATAAGGTCCTCCGCATTTGGTGCTACAAAACTTGTTACCAATCAAGGAATGGTTGAAAACTAGCCCTTGGTACCACAAAAACCTACACCCACTCCTGCGGGTGCTCCCATTGATCCTGGTGTCCATCACCTTATGACATTATCATATGATGTCAACTTATAGACTCGACGAAACTAGTATGGTTCCACCATGAAAACCATTAATCCATCCAAGAAATATTCCTTTAAAGCTCTCGATATGTCTTTACATTTACCGATACCCCCCACGAACAAGACTTCCAAAGTCTCACGATACCCTTTGTGTGGCGTCGTGAACAATCCCACTGCTAGAGCTGCGCTTAACTACACTATAGTCAATGACTTGGCCCAGTATCCCTCTGCCATGTCTACTTTGGAAGTCCTCTGAACTTTTCCTTCGTAATGCAAAGCTTTGATATCCGCATTAGGTGTTGTCAATTTCTCTGATTCCCAGTTTATCGCTTTCAACTTGGATCAAGGAGAACCCTGAATGCCATCATCTATCTCCTTCTAGGTTCCGGTCATGATTCAAAATTTTCTCATTCATTGATGCATCATCAATGAGAGGGAATCCTCTTGTGTTATGTCAAACTTTGTTTGGTAGAGACTTGGATCCCCAACCCTTCAACCTTCCACCACTACCCTTTGAGCTTACAATGGTCGTGCTGCTCAACCACAAGGCGTTCTCATGAATGTCCCTATTGAGTTGGACGAAAAAAGCGTATTGATTGAAATTGAGGCTGTCAACGCCCAAGTCAATTACAACCTCCTCCTAGGACATAGTTATATGTATGCAATGTGAGCCATTGCCTCTACCATATTTCGACTCTTGATGTTTCCCCATGATGGGAATATCGTGACTATTATCCAACTAATGTATAACGATCCTAAAGGACCGACCACTCCAGAGCATGTCCTTCCTATGATCGAAAATACCATCAATAATGTAGCCCCCAATTCCGTATTTGTTGTTTTCCTAGGCCTCTTTACCAACACTCCTTTGACAGACACCTTTTTGTCCTTACCACCCCCTCCTTTGTCAACTGACATATGAGATTTGTGCACTATCACATCCGGTAACATATTTACCTCTTTGCAACCTCAGTCGTAACCCAAACTGCATACCTCAGGGAATTATTCGGGTTCATTCCCCATATAAACTATCCCCTTCCTCTTTCCACCTTCTGGCATCGTGAGTAATCCATTCATGGCTACTCTTAGCCTTCCAGGCTTCACTTGGGTATTCCCATGTGGTACCTTGATCCTCCCTTCCTCCCTCGGACACCACATATCGTGTTGACATTGGTCCAACCTATTGAGACGGTGTCACACCACCCTCCTGGTACACAATCAACTATTTCTGCATCCACTCCTGCCTACCCTCCTCCCACGAATACTGGGGGCAAGGCATCCAAAGCCCCGTGTTAGCATTGTTTTGGTTAAGAGTTAAGAGGAGCAAGATTGAGAAGAAATAATGTTAGGATATAAGAAATTTTGATAAAAATGATCGAAAGGTGTTAAATCCATGACCAAGGTCTTTATTATTTATAAAACTATGGGAAAAAATTTGAAAATAGGTTAAAAAAGAAAATTCATTCATGTGGTATAGGTTGAAAAGTTTCAACAATTTATATCTTTAAGCGACAATATATATGGCTAATATGAAATCTGTTCTCAAAATATGCAAGGTAAAAGTGAAATTAATGATTAGAAGAGGAGTTTAAAAAACAACCTAGATCTACGATCAAGGGAAAGAAATCTATGACGCAAGTTAAATCTTTCGACGAAAGTTGCGCAAAATAAATAATTTTCAGGATCAACAATTTTTTTTAAAGTACCACCTGAATCTAAGGAGAAGGTTTAAAGAGTTAAAGATCTACGGTGTAGGAGGATTACACTACTGAAAGATGCACAAAGAATGTTAGGTTGAGGATCAGTGGAATGATTTAAAGCTCATCCTTAATTGACGATGGAGATTGGTGGATGGTAGATCGACGGTGGAGATCATATCCACTAGGAGAACATGCACACTTGATGTTTAGTTGGAGTCTGGCGTAATTTTTAAAGGGTAGCATCGATCAAGGGTTAGGATTTGAAGCAAATGAGATAAAGGACTTTAAGATAATCCACTGAAGAAAGTTATACAATATTTTACACTTTAGATGGACAACAAAAAGTAAAAAGAGGATTACATAGGAGATAATATCTACGGTGGAAAATGAATATTTGGTAGATCTACGGAGGTAAGAAGGTCCGTTAGAGGAAATTATAGAGAATATAAGATATAGGTTGGGAAGAGGAGTAGGAAAAGGGAAAGGTTAATGGGTGATCAAGATCAATAGTCTAGAAGGAAGGTAAGCTAAATCAATAGGCAAATAAGAATTCTCTTGTGAGAAGTACATGAAAGTTAGTAGAGAATTCTACTAATTGTAAAATAAAAACCGTTCCTTTTCCTTAAAACCATTATGGAGAATATTATAAAAGGTAAAGGGCACGTGGTTGAAAATTATTTATCCGTTTGTGTTGGGAGAAGAAACATGGTTCTTCCTGGACAAAGCCAAGTCAGACATATACCTATCCAACCGTTAGTTTTCTAGGTAAGACATGTTTTTTTCCACCTCTTAGTATTTAAACATGGATAGTGGGGGATAAGTAGAGGCTCATGCCCTCGAATTTCAGAAAATTGATGAAGTTGTAGAGGATAGGGATGGTAGAATATTTGACTCCATTTTATCTTTCGGCCCCATTAGCCAGTTAAAAACAAGGTTGGATTCATTTAAAGACCTTGGTACTAATTTGCATAACATTTTCCAGTCCCACTTATACTACTTCTGTCCAGACCAAACCCTCAATTTTCCCGATTTCATTGATTGGTGTGCATCTAATTATTCTTCTTCTGAAAGATTAATTATGGATGCATCCAAATCCAAGATTATTGGTCTTGTTAATGCATTAGTTGTCCAAGATTTTCTTATAGTTCCTCCTACCTTCACCCAAAACCGTGAAGAGTTCATTGAAGAAGACCTAATCCAACTTTTTAGACATGATACTATTGAAAAGAAACAACCTTTATTTTTAAAGTGTTTTAGGCCATATGTCTCCCTTGATAACCAACAATTTCCCTTAGATGTAAACCTGTTTAATGAAGAAACCAAGATAATTGTTTCAATGATGATTTAGTTCCTAGGGTTCGACAGAGACATGTATATTCCTAAGTTTTTGATGAGTCTGTTATTCAAAGTCAGTATGAGTAAGTCAGAGTCCCAATATATTCCAACACCATGCCTTAAATTTGATGAATTCCTAGCTGGAAGTATTTTAGCTAGTGAATTTCCATAGCACCAGACACTTCAGATTCCAGTCCCATTTGATCAGAATGTTCTTGTTCTTTAATGAGGAAAATTTATAGTTACTAGAATTTTTTCTCACACATGAAATCAATAGTAATTTTTTCAATTATATGAATTTGTTGATGGCCGAGGTCTATAAATTTTTCTTCTAGAATAAACTACCCAGATTACTGCCACTGATGAAAGAGACTTGCAATTTTCCCAAGATAGTAGGATAGGATACTGGTTCATATTGGAGGAACATGCAATTATCAAAGTGTATGGCTTTACTCATGAGCCATACATTTTGCCAACTTTTCTCACTCCTAGGGTATTTTCTTTAGAGTTGATAAAACATAAATTGATAGTGGAAAATGAGCATTTCATCAGTTTTAGGAAGGCTTTAGAAATAAAATTACCATGGGTAGTTGGTCCTTTTATTATGAAGAGTAAAGCTGCACTTCCTGTGGTGGAGAGTTGATTAAAAGGGATGGATTTTAAAATTGCTTTTGCAGTAAATTATGATCCTCTCCATGTGATCTCAAATGAAGAAAAGTGAACAAGAATAAACCTTTTGAAAACCAAGAGGTTTAAGAGTTGGATGAAAAAAAAAATTGGCCAGATTATCTAGAGCCAATAGAGAATGTTGAAGCTCCACAAGAAAAATCCATTGGCAGTGGTGAAAGACACAAAAGTAATTTCTTCCATTGCAAGCAGTTCATAAGCAACAACTAAAAGGTTTTTTCAGAAGCTATGGAGATAGAAGAATAAGAGGCAAGTTTGGAGACAAATAAAATACAAAGAGTTGAAACTGAAGGAGAGTCAGTGGAAGTTGTCAATACTGAAGCTCAAAAAATCAAGTAAAAATCAAGGGACCAATCATTGAAGTGCAACAATATGAATTTTCAGAAATTCCTCAAACATCTACCGACAAATTTAAATACAGAGCTGAATTGTATGAAAAATATAAGCATGACAGAGAGAAATTCATAAATGAATCTTTAAATTTGTATGCATATGTTAGAAAATTTACAGTAAAGATATTACTTTAGTGACTGCCACAGGCCATGCTAAGAACACTTTGAACTTATCAGTGGCCACCAAGAATAAAGTAGCTGAAATAAGATTAAATTTGGAAAACATCGCAGTACCAGATATGATCCACTTACACAAGCAGAATGGGGATGTAATTTATAGTAATTTGTTGAAATCCAGCTTAAAAGTATCAGAATTACAGTCTACAAAGAACAAGATTGATAATCGGTTAAGGCATGAAAGGGTAGCAAATAAAATATATCAAGAGAAAACCAAGAAGCTTCAAGGGGATCTGTTGGTCATTGATAATGAGGCCAATAAAGGACAAGTCACACAAAAAATCCTTACAAAAAAAGATAACACCATTTAGTTGTTGAAGAAAAAATTGAAGATACCTGCTACACAGTTGATTTAGGCTTCATAATTGATTGAATTGGAGAAGGAAAAAGAGTTATTATCTAATGAAAAAAGTGACAACAAATCAAGATTGCTGAAGATTGTTGATGGGAAAAAAGAATGGGAAAAAGAGAAATCTCTTTTGGTTCAAAATGTTAATATTTTAAAAGAAAAACAATCTACTTTGGAAAAGGATATTGAGGATAAAATAAAAGAATATGAAGTATATGTAATTCATCCTAGTGCACAGACAAGTGCATAATCTATTATGAAGGCTATGTCCCAGGTGAGTTTGAGGGACTTGGAAATTCTTTCCTTGAAGAGACAAAATAAAAATATGGCTTATACAGTTCTGAAAAAGGAAGAGGAAAGAAAAGTATTGGAAAATATAGGTAAAGAACTTTTAGATAAAAATGATAAATTGGTAAAGAAATTATGTGGGAAATTTCCAATGCAGGGGGCAAGGCATCTTATTTGGGATATGATCATAGCTAAAGCTGTTAATATTAGGCCTTATTTAAACTATATTTTGGACAAGGAAATGGTCATAAATGCTGCTAAACATAGTTGTACTGTAGTTAAAGAAGCATTTAATAAGAATCCTGTAGATACAACCAAGAACACAATTAATTTCCTGAATGCTTTATCAAAGGATGATTTGAGAACTATGGGAATAAAGGAAAAAATCACAGTGATCACCTGGGACAAAAAGGTGGTGGGAAAGCATCAACATATAGACACTGTGCAGTCCAAAATTGACATCATGCAACATCAAGTAAAGGTTTTTAAAACTTCATTTCTTTCACTCTTTCAAAAGGGTTTTCCTTACTTTTGGGAGGAAGGTGGTAGACTATTCTCTCAGGTGGAATATCAAGCTTTTCTAGTGAAATGTAGAAATGCAGATTGGATCATGAAAATGTGAGGATATGAACCAGTCACTGTCAGGGAAAAATGTGGTGGATAAAGTGGCAATGGAATTTGAAATAATTAACACTTTTAGAACTGTTTGTAGTCAACTGCCAAAAATTTCATATGTGGATCACGTTGAGCTACGAGTACTAGCTAAATAAATGGCCAGTCTAGAGCTGCCAACTATTGATCAATGGAATATAGTGGAGAATTTTGTAAGGACAAAATACAAGCTACATAAATGAAGGAATCTTGAGGAATGTTCTAGACTATTTTATTTAAATTTTGTAATAAATTTCTGAACAGTTAGTTTGTTAAGAAGAAAATGACAAATGTAATAAGGTAGTTATTTTACCTATTTTTAGCATAGAATCAATTATCATCTCAAAGAGCATATTTTGTATTTAAGCAACATTTTGTAATGTATTGGGGGTTGGAACCCATGAGAAAAACTGAGTATTGTAAGAGAGTTTAAAAGATAAATAAATATTTCAGAGTTGAGCAAATTTTTGCAGAGATTCTTGTGTTACTTACTTTGTAGTCTATACTTTCTCTCTTTATGTGTATGTGTTTCCTATTTACATTTTTCATTTTTTCATCTTTTCATGCTTGAATGATTTTATATTGGGTTATAATTCATAATCATATTCTCCGATCCTTTGCTTTCAAGCATTCAAAAATGTTTTCCACTAAATTTAATATTCGATTTATCCTTGTTATATGCCCATATTAATGGACTGTCTCTAATTCCTCTTTATCACCAGACAATCAACCTTTTGATTGTGAAGGAGTAGATACCCAGTCTTTGTTTAAAATTCCAGTGCAAAGCACCACTGTTTATTTTTTTCATATATGACTCCATGCTCAATGAGCACCAGTCTTAGTCACCGTTACTATTAAGTTTTATTTCTTTTCAAATATTTATGGCTTGTGAGTTTATTTATTGAGAAATATCTCTCTGGAAAGAAAGAGGCCATCTTTCTTCCTAAATATTGGTTTTGTGGTTAACTTGGGATTATCCGTTCACAACTGGGGGTATATTTTGAGTGCTAACATCTTGGCGACATTTTCGGGGAACCAGAGTTCAAATCTACCCCGGGGAGAATGAAATGATTTTCAAGAAGAAAAAATTTGTGTGGGAAAATAGAGGTTCTTGCATACAAAGTCAACTGTGTTTTTCCCCTGGCAACTCCACATTTATTTTCAAGAGGGTATTCAAAGGATGACATCTTGGCTTTCAAGAGAGCACACACAAGAGGTAACCCCGATTCTAAAATTTTATATAGTGTGGAAAACCAATAAAGTTTAATTAGGATAATACCTAGTAAAGAACAGGTAGGCACTTCTCAAATTGAAAGGTCATCTTCTCAAAATAAAGAAGAATTTATTAGCTTTCAATATTTCGATTTGAAAAGTCACTTTTAAGATCTAAGTTTGAATTAAATTTAAAATAGGTTGAAATTAATCCTAACAGACTTCAGTCTTATTTGTTAGATTCACTTTGGAAAAATCTCCAAGATACTATAAATACAAAAGAAATAAATCCTCTAATTCAAACTTCCCAGGGTCAAATTCCCAGCATTGTCCAAAATCCTCCCGTTGTTCATAACCCTCCTCGACCTATGGCTGTGAGATTTGGTCCATTGGATTTACCTGCTATGTTACATGAATTACCACAGAATTATTCACAAAGAATTTCATTATTTTATTTGGTTGGGGGGGGGGATTTCATAGCTAGGAAACATATGGCTAGGTTTGATGATTTTATTGATTTGGAAGAAATGGATTATGATGATGCTAAAATGAGACTATTTTCATAAATTTTATCTGGGGAGGCTAAGAGTTGGTTTAAAGATCTTCCTACAAGGACTATTGCTACTTTTGAAGCCTTTCAAACTATTTTTCTAGATAGGTGGGAAGACAAAAAGAGTCATTTACAAGTTTTGTCTCAATATAATAATTTAAAGAAATGAAATTTTGAGTCAGTGCATGAATTCTCTAGCATATTTATGAGGGTTTATAATTCAATAATAGCTGATTTTAAACCCCTTGTATGAGCTGCTAAATTACATTATTTAGATGCATTTGACAGTGATTTTTATTTCTTATTGAGAGAGAGGAAATATGATAATCTCCCTTCCATGTTTAAATATGTTCTGGAGGTGGAAGCTAACTTGATGGATTCTAGAAAAATGAAACAGAGAGTGGAGGTAGATAAGAGCAAAACTAGGGAAGACAATCAAACTTTCACTTCTTCTTCAAGTTATTCTAAGTTTGATATAATGATGAAAACTATGGAAAGTTTGATGGACAAATTGGCATTGGATAATAGACCACAAAATAGAGAGAAACCTGAGCCACAGATCAAGAATCCCAATTTCAAAAGACCTCCTCCTCCCCCTGTTACGGAGAGAAATTCCTATGGCTTGGGGTACCACAACAGATAGCTTGACTCCAGAAATCAATCCTTTCCAATATGCAATAGAAATTAAATGTCTAACACTAAAGTATCAGACCTCGTACCTTATTCCGGATGGTTGAAGTAGATCCCCATTGAGCTTTCCAATCTTCAGCTTGAATTGCTATATTACTTCCTCAACAACAAGTAAACAATACAAGCATACTATATATCATGGTGTTAGATCTATTCTAGCATATATAATCAATAATGTAAAATCATTTGACATATTCCCATGGATAAAATATTCATTCAAATACACATCATTGGACAGGAAAATATATTTCTATTAATATAAATCAGAGATTACAAGATAGATACAACCTCTGACGACACGTCTGCAAAACGGAGAAACTGAATCCCCCACTTGGGCCTCCACCACTTCAATCCTCCATCTCTCGATAGCAATCTCACAAACAAAAGGAAAGCTTGGGAAGAACACAAAAGTGCTCCAAGAGACAAAGGGATGCAGACTCAAGCATAAGTTCCAGCAACAATGGACTATAGTTTCTTTGCTCTCAATTCTCTCTTATGTTTTCAATGTACCCAGGGGTTCCTTATATAGCTTTCAAAGGGATAATGAAAGGTCGAATCCATGCGATCTCAAGGCATATGGAAGGCTAGGAGTCAAATGAGTCAAATCCATGTCAAGGAAAACTCCAAAAGGATTTGGATTATGCACACATCTCTATGTACGCGGTTATAGGGGTCAAACCCGCATATGTATGCGATTACAAGGTTAAAATCCACGTATATCATTTTTCATATGTTTGTAGGGATGATCAAGGAAACATCAAAAGATAAAAAGTGGTCCATAGGGGCTAATGAGTCTGCAGTGAGACAGGGGAAGGCCATACAAAGTGTGATTCACCTAGAGTGGTGAAATACGCTATAACAGATGCCCCCTAATGTATGAGATCAGAGGGGTTATACGATGGCCGAAATACATTATAAGTCCATCCCAAAAGTGGAGTGATGAAGGATCCCAAATGGAAGACCAGCCACCTAATCAGCATAGTACAATAATACAACTTTGCATATAATTGCAAGTACATATAGCAGTCCCGAATACATAAGAGTACAATGGCAATGAATAGGCATAATACATGATATCACATATGTGGTCATCGCCACGTACAATATACATAGATCAGAATCTCCATGATGAAGATATACAAAGGACCATGATCTCCAAAATGGCTGGAGATATATAATAGATCAAGATCTCCATAGTGGCTGGAAATGTCTGACATATACTGGAATCAAGTCACGAGAGCTGAAATCTCATGAACACTGGCATGATCAAGGAGGTAGCATACAAGAGATGCCACCAATCTAGAAGTTCTTCTACACAAACCGCTACGAGTACATGTCCTACTATGCGAATAGAGGTGTAGAGGTCGAACATAGTAGTCCATTATCTGATTACCGATCATTAATGTATACCGTTAACAGACGCGAGATCACCCACCGATAATGAAAATGGGAATCAAGGTACTAGAGTGCAAACCAACAAGTGTGAATAAATGTGTTGAGGTCGAACACTTGAGAGAATCCATCGATTAGGGGACATTGATGTATTCCCAAGAAACTGTCGATGGTGAGAGTGTTATCCCTAAAGTTGAACCTAGACTACGGGATTCAAGATTAAGGAAATATTTGTTCAAAAATGTATAAATTAAATGAAATCAAACTAAAAACACAAACTGGTATCAAACAAGGCTAATGGAACTTCACAGCACTAGAAGGAACTAGGCTAGTATAACTGTTTGTACAGATTACACAATTCTGGTATGAAATCAAAAGCTTTAAATGCATCACACAATATACAATAAGCAAAGCTGGTATATGTCACAGATTGGTAAATACAGGTATTTATAAGAAGATCAAAGCATTGAAGTGATAGGCTGGTATGAATTAGAGTTGCAGGAGAATCCAAAAGATGCTGTATAACATGGACAATCACAAAGTTCACTACCCAGGCTACCATGATCATAAATCAAGAAGTGAAACTGCCAATGTTTATAAAATAAAAAGATAACTGTCTCTTCAAGATAAGAATTAGTGTAATGGAATATGAATGACCATATACATAACAAAATTATCAGAAAGACAATTTATATAACACAAGGGAAAATCATCATCATGTTCATTTAGAAATAGAACCTGTTATTGAAGCTGCAAAATGCTCATGCTACATAGATGTGTTTACAATTGACATGCATTACTCCCAAAACTGCCAACCCACAGTCCCCTTCTCCAGAGCTCTGCTCTCTCCAGACCTCTTTTACTTTGAACAATTCTAGAATTTATATCTAATTACATCAACTAACTATTGCTAATTTAGTTCCCCTCTAGTTACAAGGAATCTGAAATTATTTGCTCCTCTGCCTCTTCAATGAGGCCTGCCACCTATCAAGTTAGTTACTGAAATGATGATTCGATGCCTGGAAATATGGAAACCATTGAACTTTAACAGCCAACTAATATAAAAATAATTCTTTGTTTTTAGGTGTCTGCCATCTGTATCATTGAATGCTTAAATGCCGCTGGAAGATATTGACCAAATCCCTAATAGTCTGTAGATGATGAGATCAAATTGCTAACTCAACTCCTTGAAATCAGGATTCATTGCAAGTGCTGTCAAATGTGGGGTCGAAATGTTCCCAATTTCATCTCGGTAATAAACTGAATGTGCTCGAGGCGGTAGTCTTGCCACTAGACTTTTAAAATGATGTACCTCATTTATATATTCCAGTACCTTGTGAAGGCGGTCACTCTTCTCTTTCTGGAGTGCTTGAAGATGTGCATGACACTCATATAAATTTCTAAGTGACAAGTCATATTCTTCCCCATTGATTGAGTTTACTACAACATCACTTCGATGAGAATACCCTGAAATTTCTCCAGATATTTTCTGAATTTGTGCTTTCACTTCTGCAAACTGCTTAATGCGTTCCTCCTTCCTTAATCACAACTCCTCTAATTGTGGGGTGATGATTGCAAGCTTCTCTTTCAAGGTTCCTGGTATTTTAAGATTCCTGTCTCATATGGAAGCTATCAGAAAGGCAAGCTCTGCTTCCTTGTCTGCAAGTGACTGATAAAGTCGTGCCCTTGCATGGCTAGCTTGGTGCACCTTCCTACAGTAAACCTCCAAACACTTGTTCTCCAGTTCTAAAAGCATCTTGTCCCTCTCGACATTACTTTCTCCAATCTCATCCCAAATATGCTGAAGTTCTCGTAGCAAGGAGCTGCAAGTGGTGTCCATGCGGACAGACAACTCAATGGCCGAGGGTATCATTCTAAACACACTGTTGGCTATATTTCAAACTTTCTCAACAGAAATTCATTGCGTTGCTGAGCTTTAGCAGAGGGATTCGAACCTCAGATTACGTGAGGTTTAAATTCTCTAGATAAAACTCAAAAACCCCACTAAAATGTCTTTAAATGGCCGCTAGGTTTTAACCTTACGGGATTGATGGACGCCGTATTAATTTGTATACTTTCAGTCAAACCGCCCAATCAATGAAAGCCGAGACTTCATTCCATCCTCTAAAGCTCTGAAAATCAACCTTGATGACCATGGCCATGGCCAAAACATTGCAGGCATCAGCCAAAATGCTGAGAGGGCCAAGTGATGACAAGGAACGGATCCATGACAATGCAATTTCTATGGGAATCAGAAGATATATAATTAAAGGGAATTTATCAATTGATCCTGTGAAGATGGAAGATACGTTTTGAGCTAGGAAGACCATGTATGCCATACATCCTCCGCACTGACATATGATTACCATTGTCTCCGCAGTATATCGACCTACTTTTCCATAGGCCTCCCCTCCAATATCACCATAACCGGAAAGCTCAAAATTTCCCATCTGCTTTAGCTTTTGCCATTTGGACATTCTATCATCAGAAATTAAAATACTGCCAATTTGGATAAACACTGACAGTTGTAAGAATTCATCATATAACATATACTTTCTTGCACATACATGGGCTCATGGCTTACGAATGAAGCTTTTAATGATTTTAGGTAATGAAAGGAACCCTAATGGAGATCAATCAAACATAAAATATAAAACAAAGCAAAATTAAAACAATAAAAACCAACGATAATAAAAAATTTAAAAATAAACAGGAAAAACATTCTCAGAGATAACAGAGAGAACCTGCCATTGATGACTGCAAGTCTCAAGGCACTCAAAATGACTCTAGATTCCAATCCCAGAATAAAGGATCTGAAGTCGATGGGATGAAATCCGCTGGAAGGAGGGCATTAAGGCATCCCCCATCATCCAACACGAGGTACTCAGCAAAGCTATATAATGTGGAAGGACTCGATCATAAGGTGCATGAACGAGTAACTGTACTGGGAATGGCGACATGCAAAGTCAAGATAATTGAGGAATGGCCGACACAGGTTTCAACTTCCTTCTAACAAGAGCATAACAACGTATGGTGACTGAATGAAGGAAGCATAGACTCGATATACAAACTGGGACATCTCTGTGACACAGGAGGCATCAACAAAGGCTCCATAGCGACTGGAAGCTTAACCAGTCGGTGGAGATAAACTCAGATAAATGAGTACAGCTCCTAAAGTCAAACTATAACCCAACCAATGGATGTGATATACAGTGCTATGTTCGAAGGCGACACGACTCGACAGCTGCCAAATATAACATCTTTCCTTGTCTGAATTTTTGGTTTTTTGATTTTTTTGGACTTTTTCAGTTATTTGAAAAGCTTGAAAAAAGAATAAACTAGCTTTATAGTTACAAACTAGGAGGAGACAAGTGTCATAAGGGTAAAAAAACTAGTTCCAAGCAGTGGAACATACCTATGCTCAATGCAAGGATACATGTGTAGCATATCGACACTCGGGGGAAAATCCCCTCTCGGTAAAAAGGGAAATCAAGCTGCGAAGGATATAAAAAATGGCTCTGCATGGCTAGACATGAGACAAGCTCAGGCTATATGGCTGAAACACAATGTCAGGGGAGCCGGCATAAAGCTCAATAAGGCAAGCAAAGCTCATGATAATGCATTCACAACTTGACATAGGGGAGTCCTGAAGGAAATAGGCCAGCATAAGATCAAGAGGAGTATAAGGCTCTTGCAAAATGTCATGGCAGTACTATACAATGGACTCCCACACCCTAAAGGAGAAAATGTCGGCATGGGCACCAAATGCAAATAAGGTGCTAACTAGGGTACCCATGTAAGGTGAAGCTCTACCACTCATATCATGCCACTTCTAAAGCAAAAAGAAGGTTCCGTGACATAATAGAGTGGGTTCGTACCTAAGGACATGATGATATGGTCATAAGGTCATGCAAAATGCAAATGGTGGTGAACCTAACCTATATGGCAGTTTAGACATGGTACCTAGGATCGGCATGAACGGGTCAATCCAATGGCTGAAACGACACTGAAAAAGGTCTTCTACAACACCAATTATGTCAAAAACGGTCCAAAATGGTTAGAAAATGTTGAAACTATAGGAAAGGGGGTAAACATTTTCAAATATTTGAAATTTTTTCTATAAATAGTAAAAAATATAAATCATTTGAAACTTTTACCCATTTGAGCTTTGATTTTCAACTACAAATTCTAGGAGATCCAGCTGATGGAATTCACAACCGTTTCTTCCAGGTATTTACTCATGCTCTCCTCTTTCTTTTTGATATAATTTTTATGAATTTTCATGGTTAAATGAAGTTTTTAAGGCCATCTCCTACATGAGCGCTGCGGACCACGCAGATATCGAAGCTTTTTCTGTGTATAGGGCTGGCTATACGTAGAAAAGGGGCTAAAACCCGTGTACATACGCAGCTTTTTGCAAAACAGTCGTGTATGAGGCTGCACATATGGTTTTCTAGTAAACTAATGGGCAATTTTCCAAATTTTCTTGCAGGATGGTGCTAGAGTGGAGAGAGCGTGAGCGTGGTGAAGTAGAGGAAGCAGTAAGGGCAGACTTAATGGAACAACAAGCTTTACGTGCATGCGGACTCTACAAGTTCTGGTGTCTTGGTGGTTTGAGGGCCAAACCAGGACTGCTATAGATGCTGGTAGACTATTGGGATCCAGACTCGGAGTCCTTCCATATAGATGGGATGTCCCTCACCATAGAGGTGGAGTACATATACTTTATCACAGGTCTGTCTAGACGAGGGGAGATGGTGAACCTTCGTTCCCGAGGTGGGCTAGGAGGTGGCCTTACTATAGGTGGCCTTACTATAGACGAGTACGTAGCCGTGTACTCCTACCCAAATACTAAGAAGGTGGGGAGTCAAGTCCCCACCAATGCTATATAGGTGCTGGGCCTAAAGGCCATATTATTGATGCTGGGTAGGATAGCAGGCTTAGCATCACTCCATCAGGCCTCACGACCACTGATGTTCTACGCGATGGAGTGTATGAGACCCACCATCTATGACTGGAGTACTACACTACTGAGCAACATGAAACACCAGCTCAGTGAGTGTAAGGAAGGCAGGATACGGAACTTCAGGTTCAACAGTATTCTGAGCACGTTTTTCTTCGAGTGTGTTCTGGGATTGAGTCTTAGAGTGGACATTCCTCTCCACGGTGTTCAAGATCCGGCCCAACGACATTGGGCAGACGCTATGCACAGACTGGGGGGGTGGTAGGGTGGCCAACCCATATTCAACTAACTTCTTTCCATGGTGGTGACGACATATTGTTGCCATAGATGACTACCCCTATGCAGGGGTAGATTTCCGGGGGGATCCGAACATGCCATTGCCACCAGGATCGGCATATGGACACATAGGTAACGAATCTAGACCCTCACTTTTTAAAATTTTGAGTTATTTAATTTTTTTGTATTTTCTTGATTATGTGGAATCAAAAAGACATGTTTTTGCGCAACAATACATAGTGACATCTATCATTCATGTGCAGATGTGGGACGATGGTGACTAGAGGGCTTCCCTCATCATAGATGGAGGGGAAGAGGAGATGACATCACGGGTGTGGATGCGGAGCAAACGCTCCAGAGCATTCATACCAACTTTGTGATACTGACTCATAGAGTTCCCATGGTGCAAGTCGAGGACTTTCCTGAGGCCATGCAACGGCAGGTGGTGGGTGTACCACACGCATGGGTGCGTTTATTCCGGTGGCTAGCTAGAGCTGTAGTGACGTTTCATGATCACAACCCTCCTCCTCCTCCATAGGATTAGACACCTGGGAGTGTATATGTTTTGTACGACTGTGTATTATATGATGGTGGCTTTAAAAGCCCCAATTTTGTATATGACACTATGTATTACCACATTTTTGATGTATAAAAAAAGTTTTATGTTGATCGATTTATTTATTTACATGTGTAAATGTGTGTTTATGATTAATTTATTATGAATGAGACAAATTCCAATCTAACATGTAGTTAGCATATGAGTCAGCAACTTGATTATTATTTCTTGGAATGTGTATATATGTTATATTGTCAAATTGCCGTTGTAACAATCTCACATGTAAGAACCTTCTCAATAACGTCGGATCTCTAACATGGTACAAACCATTGAGCTATGACACTACTAACTCCGAATCAAGACATACCTCAAGAGATAGAACGCCATGTAGAATGGCATCCTGTAGAAGCTCAATAACGATGCTATATTCAACAACATTGTTGGAAGATGGTCATAGACATACACCTCCTGAAGACAATACCTAACCCATAGGAGTATAAATCACCCAAGCAGTAGAGGCTGAGTGTTGAGTGTGATGGCTTGTACCATCCACGAATCCTATGTAGGTGGAAGATTCCATTGACATCTGCCAAAAGAAACGAAAACTAATCACAAACCCGATCACGATAAAAAAGAGCTAACTATGCAAAGCTATACAATAATATACAACAAGCAACCTTGGCTAAAGATCATGCATAGTATTTTTTGAGATAGAGCCCATTTCTAGGCTCCGCCAAAGCTGTCCCTTCGTAATCCACTAACTCATAGGCACCCTTCTCTAACACATGCTTGACCATGTAAGGACCACGCCACATAGGATTAAACTTCCCTTCCCCCAAGGGTTCTTTCGGTTGATCCCATAAAAGGACCAAGTCTACTTCACTAAACACTCTTGGATGGATAGACTTATCATACTGGACCTTAGCGCGATGTTTATTAACCTCTAGAGCCACCAAGGCATCCCGACGCTGCTCATCGAGTTGCTCAAGGTGAACCAAATGCTCCTCTAAAGGTGAAGTGTCTGGTAAGAGTTCCACAGCTAGCTTCAATGAAGGAATCTCGCATTCAACCAGAAAAATCAACTCCACTCCATGTACAAGCTGATATGGAGAAAAACCAGTGGCAGTATTAACCACGGTTCGATATGCCCACAAAGCAGGATATAACATAATGTGCCAATTCGTCTTGCTTTGTGTGATGGTTTGTTGGAGAATGGATTTGAGTGATTTATTCACTACCTCTACCTGTCCATTCACTTGAGGGTAGTAAGAAGATGAATGCTCTTGCTTATACCCTAACTTGGATGCCAACTCTTCCATCATATAGTTCTGAAAGTGCGAGCCATGGTCAGTGACAAGCTCTTTCGGAATCCCGAACCGAGTAATAATTTGGTTGAATACAAAATGAGCGGCTGTCTCACCATCATATTTTACTGTAGGTATAGCGTCAGCCCATTTCATGAAATAATCAACAGCAACTATAATGTGATGGTGCCCCCCAGCCGAAGTTGGGTTGCAATCCATAAAATTGAGCCCCCACTTAGTGAAGGGATCGACGGTGATAATAGGATGTAACAGGGTAGGTTTTGAGCACATATTACATGCAAACACTTGGCAAGGGTGGCACCTCTTGACCGCATCTACACAATCTTTAAAGATTGACGGCCAGAAATAACCCGCTCTCAAAATCTTTTGAGCTGTAGAAAGCCCAGATAAATGACCACCACACGCCCCTCTGTGGCAATCATTCAGCACAACCTCAGCCTCATCATGAGTTAAACAACATCATAAAATGGAATCTACCCCACGGCGGTACAAAGTATTGTCCACTATAAGGTAGTTCTTAGAGATGTGACGTAATCGTCGTCGTTCATCTCTTGAGAGGTGAGTAGGGGTCCTCTGTGTTTGTAGATATACTATGATATCCCCATACCATGGGTCTAACATTGAGATTAAGAATATGTGTTCATCGACAAATGTATCTTCATAAATCAACTCCTCGGCCTCGCTCGAAAAATCCAATATAACCTCTGCAAATATTAAAGATTTCTTCGATTTTGCCGAAACAAACTTGAGATCAAATTCTTGCAGAATGACAATCCATTTATTATACTTTCCCCCAATCATCCTTCGTGTGAGGACGAACTGAAATGGATTGACATGGGCCACAACCAAGGTCTGGCGAAGGAGAATATAATCTCTCAAATGCTGAACCGCATGTACGGTAGCTAAAGCAAGCTTCTCGACATGAGAATAACGAATCTCTGTGTCAATAAGGTTTCGGCTCAGATAATATATGACATGCTCTTGGAGCTCCTCATCCTATTGAACCAAAACCATACTAATTGTCTCTAAAGACGCGACCACATATAATAGAAAATCATGGCTATAATCCGAAGGACTAATCACCGGGGCCAATGCTAGGGCTCGCTTGAGTGCATCGAAGGACTCCTGGGCTTGCTCATCCCATTCAAAGGGAGTATCCTTCTTCAAGAGACGCATGAAGCCTCTAGTCAAATTGGCAAAGTTGACAACAAACCTTCGTAAGAAGTTTTCCATGCCTTGCGAACACTGAAGATGACGAATATTCTTCGGGGGAGACAGCTGAAGTATTGCCTCAACCTTCAAAGGGTCGACTCTTATACCCTCTTTTGAAATGATGAATCCTAACAAATGACCTGACTTCATGCAAAATATGCACTTATGAGGATTTAATCTAACTGAATAGTGCTAGCATATTTTGAATACCAATCTCAAGTGATAGGGATGACACATTCTCATACGAGAATGAGCAGCGAGGTCATCCAAAAATACTTCAATAGTAGACTTGAGATCGTGGAAGATCAAGGTCATCACCCGCTGAAACGTAGCTCCAGCATTTTTAAGGCCGAAAGGAATTTTTCGATATGCAAATGTTCCCCAAGGACAAATAAATGTGGTCTTGTGTTGGTCCTCAGGTTTAATCTGGATCTGATTATACCCGAAAAAGCCGTCCATGAAGGAGAACACCTCGCTACCCGCACACTCATCCAAAATCTGATCTATAAATGGTGTGGGGAAGTTATCCTTAGGACAGGCACGATTTAAATTGCGGAAATTAGTGCATATGCGGATCGCTCCCTGCTTCTTATCCACCATAATGGGGTTTGAAACCCACTCTGTCAAGGGAATGGGATAGATGAAACCAGCTTTCAACAACTTCTCTATCTCTGCCTTAATGGCGGGTGGTTTCCTAGGATTCACGACGCGTAAGCGTTGTCGAATAGGCTTAGCGTTGGGGTAAGTCATAATCTCATGTTTGACAATTCGAGGGTCAATACCTAGCATCTCGTCGTAAGACCAATAAAAAAATCACGGAATTCCTTGAATAGCTCGGTATATTCCAGAATCTCAGCATGGGAACATTCGACCCCAATATAGACATTCTCAATTGTGCCAGGATTGTGAGAAATGTTGATAGGAATCGTTGCCGATATGTTTCCATGTTTCCATCAGCCATCGGAGTAGGAGAGCTTAATGGAACCACAAGACTACCAAATTTCTGACTAATAATCTCCCTATAATCCTCATGCTCCAAATGGTCAAGCACTGGAAGGAAGTATGATCTATGATGAAGTTCCTCCCATGGTGGCTCAACTCCCAACATAGCCTCGATAATCGCTTCATCTGAAGGGAAAACCGTATCAAGGTAGTCATGGGCCTGAGAAAACTGTACTGCCCATGCCGGTAGCACATAGGGGTCTTCCTCCTCTATCCACGAAGAGGAAGAACAAGGCTCTGCAACACTCTTGAGATTAGCTTGATAAGCTATCATAGCTGCAGGCAACGACACGCTCGTCTCGACGGGCTCACTCGAAGTACTCGATGTAGGAAGAATCCAAGGATCTTCCATATGGGTCATGCAAAAAGACACCGAGGTCTTATATGTCGAAGCCTCGTCGAAACAAGATCCTATCATGAGGATCGATGCAGGACAACTAAAGCTTCCCATGAGGGATGGATACATGCCTACACCCACACTCCCAGTTGCCAGCTGGGAGTGGTCAACGATCGAGATCGAAGCTCTCGAAGATGCAGTAACAGACGGATTCTTGAATGCCATTTGATCAATCGTTACAATCTTCCCATTATGTGGAAATCATACAACGCGGAACAAGGAATAAGCAACGACTTGCATACTATACATCCAGTTCCTACCCAGCAAGATATTGTAGTCAAGGGGCGCATCAACCACCTCAACCTCTATCACAACGGTCTTCCCCCCCAAACGGACTTTAAGGGAAGGAAGGATATCGTGCGGCCTAAAAGATCTCCCATCAAACGCAGTTAACATAGTCGTTGATTTAGACAGCTTAGGAGAACCTAGACCCTTCCAACAGGACAAAGACATCACATAAGCCGTAGTGCCCTCATCATTCACAGTACGCTTGACGATCATATTAAGACATTCTACATGCACCAAAAGAGACAATAGTAGGGAAAGCGAGGCTGTAGTCTTGCGGTTTCAAATTTGATCATCGAGGAAGAATCATCTCCATTCACACCAAGGGCAGAAAGCAACGCCTTCCTTTGCAAAGGACAACTCTGAAGCACTTCCAATGCAGACATCACACAAGGAGTGTGGCCCAAATCCTCGACAACTGAATAATTCTAGGCGGCTTGGGCATTTGGATTATGCCCCAAACGCTTAAGGACTCCCTTAGGAATGCGAGGTGTAGCCTCAGGTTTATCCCCAGGTTTCTCAATACGCAAAGGGGACCCTGGTGGATCAGGCTCTTTGCTTGGGCTGGGTTGTGACGAACTATACTCTTTCACATGAGTCACAACTTTCACAGCACGAACCATGTTAATGCACCCACGAGCACTAGTCTCTGGTGGATCATTCTCACTAGACTGGTCATGGGACTTCGAGTTCATATTCTGGTTATGCGGTAAAGGGTTTGTTGCCACAGTTGGGCCTTGTGCTAAGAATATCGAAGCTTCATCAATCTGAGGGCACAAGTAAGTGAGGTGATCGTCCTTACATAACTTGCAAGGGAACTTAACCTTACGTTTAGCTTGCTTGTCCCCCCCAGCATTTCTACCGTTCTTGTAATTATTGTTAGCATTCTCATTCTTATTCCCACCCTTTCGATTATTATTCTTACCCTTTTTTCTATTTCATCCGGGATGCTGGTTACCCTTCTGGTCCAACAATTGCACAGAAAGTACATTCACCATTTGGGCGGGTTGAGATGAATCTGTAGCTTGTCCCGAAGCATATTGGTTGATTGACAACTAACCAACTTTTTTTGCAACCGAATCTGCAGGTTTTGCACTTGTACAACCCACAATGCCATCGGCATGTGGTCTAGGTTTGACCTTGGGATCGAAACTGGAACGAGGAGCGTTGGGAATAATCTCATACAACAAACTAGACTGAGCATAGATCAAGTCCAGTTCCTGTGCTCTAAAAATCACTTGTTCCTCATTCTGCACTCCGGATGTGGAAACATCCTTCGCTATATATGGCAATAATGACTTGAGGAACCACTCGAGAAGGAACTCCGGAGGTATAAAGTCTTTAATTAATCTCTTCCATCTATGCCACTCCTGAATATGATCTGAAATATGGGTGGCTTTATCTTGCCGAAATGTCGACAAGAGTTCAGTACCAATGTCATAGCGCACTGGTAGCTGGAAGTGATTAATAAAAGTCATCGCAAGGTCGTCAAACAAAGTAAAAGTACCCCTAGGTAACTCTATATACCATTTTGCAGCAGGCCCTGTGAGGGTGCATTGAAATAGTCTCAAGCGGACTGAGTTCTGATGTAATGAATTCGAAGAGCACCATAGGTGAAACGTAGTAATGTGTTCGCTCGGATCCTCTCCCGGTTTTCCTTCGAACTTAGGTATGTCCGAAGGAAGCTTGGTAGGGACAGCCGGCCAAGCCGGGTCATGAGCCATAGGATTGTTCGTAAGTATCGATAACTTAGGAAGATTAAGTGTTGCGAGGAAAGGGAGCCTAGGATGATGAGGTCTATGGAACGCTCCCTGATTCATATAGGTTTGGTTGCCACCATGGCCTTGGCCATAGTTCCCTCCTCCCATATGACCCGTATAGGGTGGCGTGGAAGCACCATAATGAGGTGGACCTTGACTAGTAGGAGCTATAAAGCTATAATTAGGAGAGTAAGCAAGTTGTGAATACCCACCTCCATAAGGTGAAGAAACCTGTCCATACTGCGTCCCATAATAGGGTCCATAGGTCATCGCATGCGATGCCCCGTGAGACACTCCGTAGGTAGGAAGATAGGTTCCGGACGTAGGAATATACATACCAGAAGTAGGGATATATGCCACAGAAGTAGTAATCTGACCTCTAGAAGCATGAACATAGCCCCTCGAAGCAACGGGTGGTATGTAAACTTGAGACACAATTGGTCTAGTAACCGCAGTATGAACCTGACTCGTAGCCATGTGCTGACTCGAAGGACCACGTGAATAAGGTGGAGGATGTACATTTGAAGAACTAGGGGCCGAGGATGAAGGAATCTGAGTAATAAGATATGTACTATAGCCTATCGTCACCTGTCTCGAGTCTGGTATCCTAATAGGATCGCTCACTCTAGACCTAGGAGGAATATAAGATGTAGCTTCCACCACTGGGATGGAAGGTGCAATGTAACTAGTGCTCCCAAACCTCTCCGCATGGTAAGGAATGAGAGTGCCCCCAGGCATAGTGCTAGGCTCGAAGTTGGATTCAACATGAAATGTCAAATCATGCATAGGAAAACCAGCCATACCATAACTACCATAGCTAGTAGTGGTGGGTTCAAAATGAGTCTCGGCATCCTCCGGCATGCCATACCGGTAATGCGTCAATGGGGAATCAGCTCTAGAGTGAGTAGGTCTATCATGAATGGCTCCTATCTTAGAAATCACAGGACCTAACTCAGCTAAGTTGGGTGAAGGATCCTAAGTAGGAGTAAATTCCCCATCGTCTACATGAATGGGAGGAGGTGGTTCAGGAATACCTTCTGAAGAATCCCCCATGGTGTGTGAATCAATGTGTGACATAGTCCACCTGGACTGTCTAGGTCTCTCTCCCAAAGGAGGAGGAGAAGTAGAAGGCGAAAGTCCTGCTAAATGACGAGAATGGCACGGAACCGCACCCGAATCCATAATGACTCAAAAAATAGCAAAGGCTCTCTATTTACACAAACCCTAGGCCAACTAGCGTGCACAGAGCAATCACTAACAAAATCTAAATCCAAATGCAAGCAAACAAGGGCTGGATAAGTGAGCTCCCGAATGAAGCAGGTAGGTCTCACCTAGGAGAGGCTTGAGACTCCCATACACAACAAGCAGAGGTACGTAACCAATTATTGTGGCCCTCAGCTTCAACGCGTAAAGCGACTGTGCTATCCGACCCCAACCTGGCCGGGACACCTGTAGAATAACCTCTACAAGTACCCCCTCGATATCCTAGGTAAGGCCACTAAGGTCACCTCAATATAATCAATGCTCAGGCAGACAGTCGCAGGTGGGATTGACCGTATGGGCAGGGTAGCAACGCCCGAAACTCTCAAAAGAGCCCCCAGATACGAATACAATCCTAGAAATATCTCCAGTGCTACTCAATTATGACTAGGGGTCATCCCAATCAATAACCACTCACATTGCCTCGTGCTTAACTCCATTTTGAGAGGAGGATCCTGAGAACAATGGTTATACCAAGGATTTCACACACTCACATGGACAGACACCTAGATGTTGTTGTTTAGTGATATTGGAGAATTGACTTACAATGAACTATTCCAAGATCCTAAAACCTAAGCTTGTTGGTGCACCCTAGAAAAGAAAAGAGTGTAATTCATTTTATTTAGCTTTGATTTTAGTTGGCTTTATTACTCAAAAATAGGATATGGTCGTGCAACTAGTGGTGTTGTGACGCAACAAGAAGTAAAATGCACACCTAACAATCAATGCAAATGCATTGTGTCCATGAAAACAGGGTATGCTACTACGTGAAATGCACAATTCTTCTTCAAATGATAAATGCAAATTTTCCTATATGAAGGCCTAACTAATACTCCAAAGCAAATCTAGATCTAGTGCAAGTACAATGCAAAGTGCAAAATGCAATGCATGATGATAAGCAAATGTTTTTGGATTTTTTGAAAATAAAAGAGATGCAAAAAGCAAAAGAATGATTCTATGACCCCCAGACTCTGCAATCACACATAAACAACATTCAAGCAAAGCACTAAGGTAAAATAAATCTAATGCACTAATCTCAAACAAAAAATCGAAAATGCCATGATAAGAACTTTTCTAAAAAAAAAAAATTTAGGCTAAAAAAAATGTTTCTGGTCAGAAACAGAGGTCTAAACAGACTCACACAGTGCCAAAGGAGACTCAGCAAACATCAGAATTCACCCAGCAACCAATTAACTTCCCCAAAAATACAAAACCAAGGGTATACGTGACTGTTCGCAGTAAACCCGTGTGTATACGCGGAAATCGCAGAGGAATCCGCGTGTATACGCGACTGTAAGTGAAAAATTCGCGTACAAGAAGAAAAGGTGCATAAAATCAAGGGAAATGGATAGGCTGAGACAAAATTCACACCAATCAAACTCTACCAGGCATACATGCGCCCAGACCCGACACAGAAACAAGAGAGAAAGCGCAATTCAAATACATTGAATGCCGAGAAATCAACCCACAAAGGACAACTACTAGGAAATCCCCAGCGGAATCGCCAATTCTGTTACGGAGAGAAATTCCTATGGCTTGGGGTACCACAATAGACAGCTTGACTCTAGAAATCAATCCTTTCCAATATGCAATAGAAATTAAATGTCTAACACTAAAGGATCAGACCTCGTACCTTATTCGAGATGGTTGAAGTAGATCCCCATTGAGCTTTCCAATCTTCAGCTTGAATTGCTATATTACTTCCTCAACAACAAGTAAACAATACAAGCATACTATATATCATGGTGTTAGATCTATTCTAGCATATATAATCAATAATGTAAAATCATTTGACATATTCCCATGGATAAAATATTCATTCAAATACACATCATTGGATAGAAAAAGATATTTCTATTAATATAAATCAGAGATTACAAGATAGATACAACCTCTGACGGCACGTCTAGGAACCGGAGAAACTGAATCCCCCACTTGGGCCTCCACCACTTCAATCCTCCATCTCTCTATAGCAAGCTCACAAGCAAAAGGCAAGCTTGGGAAGAACACGAAAGTGCTCCAAGGGACAAAGGGATGCAGACTCAAGCATAAGTTCCGGCAACAATGGACTATAGTTTCTTTGCTCTCAATTCTCTCTTATGCTTTCAATGTACCAAGGGGTTCCTTATATAGATTTCAAAGGGATAATGAAAGGTCGAATCCGTGCGATCTCAAGGCATATGGAAGGCCAAGAGTCAAATGAGTCGGATCCATGTCAAGGAAAACTCCAAAAGGATTTGGATTATGCACACATCCCGATGTACGTGGTTATAGGGGTCAAACCCGCGTATGTACGCGATTATAGGGTTAAAATCTGCGTATATCATTTTTCATATGTTTGTAGGGATGATCAAGGAAACATCAAAAGACAAAAAGTGGTCTATAGGGGCTAATGAGTCTGCAGCGGGATAGGGGAAGGCCATACAAAGTGTGATTCACCTAGAGTGGTGAAATCTGCTATAACACCCCCTCAGATTAGGCAAAGAGACCAAAGAAATTCCAAAAATGCTGAGGAAAAACAAATAAGACCTCCATTTCCAGAGAATTATGTTGATGAGGAAGAAGTGAATGACCCAATGGATAATCAGATGCATCATTTTGATGATTTGGACTCTGAAATTTATCTCACAGAAGAGGAACACTATATGTTTTCTCAAGAAGATGATTATAATACACTTGAGATAGAATCATAGCAATATCAGAGAGGATGTTAGAATGCTATAGATGATTTCCAAAAAAATTTAAAATTGAGAAGTAGATATGTATTCATAAATAAAGGAAGGCCCACTTCAAATCAGACTTCTAGCATTCAACAAAATACATAAAAATAGAAAGAAAAACAAAAAGAAAATATTGTACATAAGGTTTCAGACAGTAAAAAAGAAATGTCAAAAGAAAATAATAAATAACAAATGCCAATTGAAGTTGATAGAGTAGTTTCTTCCTTCAATTACAGTTTGAATTGTCCAAAATAAATATTTCCAATCCTTTCAGTGAGTCGTTGAGAAATAATGAATATAGATAAAAGATAACCAAGATGGTTAAAAATGATGGAGAATGTCAGTCAGGCACACTATAATTGATAGATGATGCTCCAACAATAGTTCTTGGTCTTAGAATTGAAGACATAGATGAAGAGGATGTTCCACCATTCGATGTTAGCTTGAATGTTCATGAAATGATTTTACATAATGTTATGCTATATTTTGGTGCATCACATAATTTAATTCTAGGAGTAGTGGTTGAAAGTCTAGCATTAGAGATTACAAGGGCCTACAAAGACTTGTTTTCTTTTGATTCTAGAAAAGTAAAATGTTTGGGTTTGATTAAAGATATGGTAGTAAGTCTTGCACAAATCCTTTCCAAGAGCATTATCATGGTGTTGATTCCTGGAAAAATCCCAGGTACCGACAGTAGGGATTCTCCCCAATAACCGTTCCCAAATAGATTGCTTATCATTTGGTATGGGGAATCCGTCTGGTTTGCGGTCTGGCTAATGTATTCTTAAATCTCTTTTACTGGTTGTGGCCCGATCCACAATTTATATATTTTATCTTTTATGTATGAAATGCAAGTACCTAGATTAAATGCAAGTAATATAAACATAACAACTAATCTAAATATATTCTAGCCTATCCCTAGGGAACAATATTGATATTAAATAAGATTGAATGGTGTATTGTATTGTTTGCATAAAGAACTCTACAGATAATTGATAAATCCAAGATACATACATACAATAGAAAATTAACATAGAGATATCTCATTGACATTAAAACATTCATAATTCATTATTGCATAAGATTCATTACATAACATAAAATCAGTCATAACTCAGAAATAGTTCAGAGGGTTAGGAACGATCTCACATATTGTATATCACGCTAAAGAAATAAATAGTTCTCTATTCATCTTTACACAACATGAGTTGAGGCTTATGCAATACTCTCTCCAGCAAAAATTCCATCTTCTTTATTGTAAAAGGAAATAGTTCTTCTTATAACACTCCATCTACTTTTCTCCTTCCCTCATCTACTTCACTCCTACTTATACAAATTACAAAATGACTCTTGCGTTTCCCCAAACTCTTGGGATTCCTCGACTCTTCATTTACAAAATTTCATCTTTTAGTGTGTTTACTAGAAAAAGGAATAAATACAAAATGTTACATAATTCTCAATATTTGAATAAGATAGATTTAAGTGGGCCCAGTTGGTGTCTTAATGAAAACACTCCATGCTTGAGCGTCTTAATTTATGATTCTATATTCGATTGGCTCCAGTACACGCATGACTACCTCATGCTTCGACAAACTGGGATTCGATCTCTTTCAATTTGGGTGTATTCTATTTCAGTAATTCCTCCAACAGGTGTTTGTGGACTGAAATCTGTATAATCATGCTTCCAATAGTTTCTTCACCAACTTATGCGATTTTGGGTATGTTCTCTTCTCCTTTTTTTAGCCTTCTGGTGCGAGTGGTGTCTGCAACAACAAAAAAATGCTTTATTGTTTACATTATAAATCTAACTCACACATTCGAATGAGAGAAAATATGAATGTAACATGTTAGGAAAAATTGTTTAAGAAACAACACTAGTATTTTGTATTAAACCACTATCTACACCCATCAGGGCATGAAAAACATTCTGCAGCTCAAAAGGTCAATATTTAGGTAGAAAACTTGGACAGAGGAGGGATTCGGCCTCTACACTCTAAAAGGAAATAAACTAATCAATTGCGAGACTTCTCCACCCTTAGACACAAGGGTTCACTACTCAAAAGAAATGCTCTGAAGCGCGGGGCGACGATGCCCTAGGTTCAAAACTAACAGGTTGCAGGTGAAACGCCTTCGAGCAGACTGGTGAAGTTCTAAAAATAGGAAGAGTATCCATGGTGAGTTTGAGACTTAAACGAAATGGTGAACCCTAAGCAATACAAGGGAAAAACTCTTTTTAAACCCACACAAAAAACCCTACCTGCTCCCTATGCGGCGAATAAATAGACATTCACAGGTTAAAATCAATCAAGAGCGAGGTTCATGCTTTTGGCACCAAAGTACAATGCATCGGGTAACCATAGATAAGTTATTGTGAGGACAAATCCAACACGACGGCTTGAAAAAACCACAACACAGCCGCAACCATCGGCTTAAGACCAAACAATGCACCCACATTCCCTTTGCAGCTCGGCGGTCAAAATAATGTTGAAAGGAATACATGGATGACAACCGGTGTAGTGGATCCAAAACTAAAATGCATCCGCTGAAGCGGACTAGACGAGGATCAGGTCATCAATGAGGAAACGTCTTTGCCCTTGTGGCAGCAAAAAAAAATGGTAGCCGTCGCGGCGGGTCTAAAAAATCAGAACAGGTTCCGATAATAAGTTTACAAGATTTCCCGTCGTTACGACAAAGAGGTAAGGAATCACCCAACAAGGTAGGGCAGAAAAGTCAAAAGAATTTCCAATTCTGAACACAGTATTCCACCCACCATTGTGGTCGAAATCATGGAAACTTTCGAAGCAGCAGATAACAACCGACCTGCTAGTGCTTTAAGAAAAAACTCTGTTGTAGCATCTTGAGGAAAAGAAACCGCCCACTGTTACGGCTAGACTACCAACAAATTAAGCGGAGGGAAAAAATAAAAGTCAACCGCAACGCGGTTCAAAAACCAGAAACCATCCGCCATAGTGGGATAAAAAATAATCAGAAGAAGTTCTGATATTCAAACTAAAAATATTCCCACTGTTGCGGCTTAAAATCGATAAACCGTCCGCCGTAGTGGCTCGAAAGCCAAAAAACCATCCGTAGTAGTGACTCTAAACATGGAAACAATCCACTACAATGGGTCCAAAGAAAACTTTTCCCCTTGGTAAAAAACCAAAATCTTGAGACTTTCCTATGATAAAACCAAACCATAAATGCTAGATTTCAAACTCAAAGTGCCTAAGGAACAAAACTAGAAATTAAAAGGGGGTCCTAAAAAATGTAAATTTTTTTGGGGAATAGTTGCAGCAGCAACAATTGGTGATTGGATGGTGAACACAGATCTCTAGAAAAAACTAACTTTTAGGACTAACAATTGCTTCATGGTATTCTGTTAAATCAATTCTTCTCAAAATTTTAAGATTTATTTAAGATGTTCAGACCTTTCCAAGAATGCAAAATTTAGAACTTTAACATTGATTATAGTCCACTAGGATAGGGTAATCAGATTTTCAAAGTCTCGATAACTATTCCAAGGCCAAGATATGAGGTGCATTTACTTCTACATTTGGATTACTTCTAGCTCAGAGACCACATGATTGTAACAAAATGTGGACATACATATTCGTTTGTTCCTCATTCCCATGCCTTTTGCATTCTTTTGATGCTTTTGGACTTTTGTCCTTTTGAGTATTCCTAGATTGCTTCTTTCATTTGAAACTTGGTTTAGGTTCTTCCATCCATAGTGTCCTTTTGTGTGAGAGATAGTTTGATTTCAGCTCACGAACGGAGAAGAACCTCTGAGAAATCTTATCTAATACTGATTTTATTCAGTATGTATTTTGATGTATTCTTTCTTTCTAGGAGATTTGACTCTTTTAAGTCTTTTGGATTTTATTTGTGGCATGGGATCATTTTAAATCCCATATACCTGTCCACCCTGCTTCCTTCCCGTGGGTCCATTGCTATTAGCTTCCTATGACAGATTTTAGTGTGAGATGGATGGATCCCCAAAATAGTATTCCAGACTTCCCTTACCTTAGTTATTTATCAAGAATTAGACAGGACTTCAATGTGTTGATAACCTCTCTTCAGATAGTAAATCAACTTAAAGAATCTGAATCATGCTACATGTTTATTTAATAAGCAGTTTTTTCAGTCCAAAAATTCATAGTTTACCCAAAACTCCAATGTCCTCCATACATCAAAAGTTGTGTTGGATTATTCGAAAATTGAAAATAAAGAAAATAAACAAACTAAAATAAATCGGACTCCAAGAAATCAAATGTAAATAAGGAAAACTAACTTACGGAAAAAATGACGCAAAAACCAAAAGTTTATTTATGTACAGAAAAGAAAATCAAAAGCATCAAGTAAAATAAGGTTTGAGAACCAAACCATTAACTGGTAGATTCTCTTCCCACCCATGCAAATCTTGAAGCTTATACATTGAGGATCCTAACTTTGCAACAATAAAAAATGGGCTGACTCAGATATGTTGAAACTTAGTGCGCTTACCCCTTTCGTCATGCGGGTGATACCATTTGAGGAGTAAATATCCCACCTCGAAACTCTTATTTCCAAACTTATGCTTGTCAAACCATCTCTTTACAATCTCCTACTAATGCTTAAATATTTCTTTAGCTTTAATTCTAGACTCTTCTAACTTGAGCAAGGTATTGCTTCTAACTTGTAAAACTTCACTACTGGATCCTCTTAAAGCTTGGGCTTATTGGGAAGCCAGGAGTAAAATGTTTGGTGGAAAAATGGATTCTTTTATGTAAACTAGAGTGTAGGGTGATACACCTAAGGAATTATTTGGTGTGACTCTATCAACCCAGAGTGTATTTGGGAGAGCTATATGGAAACCTCTTTGGTTTTCTATGATAGTTTCCTTCAAAATTCTAATGGGATTTTTTTGGGTAGATTCCGCTAATCTGTTACCTTGTGGATAATAATCAACAGAATAATGTAACTTCATTCCTTTATCATTAGTGAATTCTGTAATTTAATTGATGAAAAATAAGATGCATTATAAAAAACTGAGGAAATTGGAACCCCAAACCTGGTGATAATATGTTCTTTCAAGAAATCAATGACTGCATCTTCATTTACTCTCCGTAGTGGAATGGATTCTACCCATATGGTGAAGTAATCGGTAGCTGTAAGGATTTATTTGTGCTGCATTGAAGAATTAGGATTAATCTCTCCAATAATATCAATTCCCCACTGTTCAAATGGTTTCGAGACCACGACTAGTTGTAATGGCCTAGCCGCTCTAACAAGTCTTCCTCCACTTCATCGGCAAGTATCACATTTCCTTACATATGCATGTGCATCTTTGAAAAAGGTTGGACAATAGTATCATGCCCTTAAGATCTTGTGGTAGTAGTGGTATCTCCTAAATAATTCCCTCCAGTAGGACCATCATGCAATTCTTTAACCACTTAAACCGCATCTTCATGTTCTAAACATCTCAGAAGGACTCCATCATAGTTCTTTATAAAAAGAACTCCATCAATTACTTGATAGGATGCTGATTTAAACTATAGTGCTCTTCCTTGCTTTGGAATCCAATGTTCCAGCAAATAACCTTGCTGGATATTATGTATCAAGTCTCTATACCATGATTCTGGAGCTGTAAAAATGGGACACATGTCGATCATATGAACTTCGGTCTCATTTTCCCAATCACTTTCCTCACCATTTTGAATTTCAGCCATTAGCTTGCAAAGTCCTTATCCTTTAATATTGGTTGCTGGCTTAAACTCTAAATCGTATTCTTGTAGATTTGTAACCCAATTTCCTTTTCTTTCGCCCAACTCTTTTTGCACGAAGAGGCTTCAGACTGCTCGGTGAGGAACATCCACTTTATTCTGATTCTTAAGTATATATGGCCTGAATTGCTTTATCACTTTAAATACTATGTACACTTACTTGTTAATGGTGGGATAGTTTAATTCAGCACCTTGCATACTAGTGCTCATAAATGAAATAGGAAATTCATCTCCCCCTTCTTCCTTTTGAGTTAGCACCACTGCGAGTGAATTATCAGAAGAAAAAGTGTACAATATGAAATCTTTATCAAAATCAGGACTTCTAAGTGAAGGTGCATGTGCTATTGCTGTTTTGATTTTAGTAAATGCATCCTTCTCTATGCTATTCCATTTAAACCGCACACTCTGCTTAACCATTTTCTGCAAAGGTTTAACTATTTGTGCAAAATCAGGCACAAACCTTCGCACAAAATTAATGGTACCCATGAACAATTGCATGCCCTTCTTATTGTGGGGGAAGGGAATCTATGCTATAGCTTCAATTCTTTCTGGGTCTATGGAGATTCCCCTTTTAGAAATGACATGACCTAATAGATTTCCTTCCAGCACCACGAAAACACATTTCTTGGGATTCAATGAGATACCGTATTTTCGACAGCTCTCAAAAATTTGTTTTAAATGATACATATGTTCTTCTCTTTTCTTTGGAAATACTGTTACATCATCCAAGTAGACCACCAAACTGTGGCCTATCAGTCCCCGGAAAGCTATGTCCATGGCCCTTTGGAAAGTGGCTTCAACATTAATTAATCCAAATGGAATTCTCCTATAGGCAAAGGTTCCCCACTTTGTACGGAAGGTAGTTTTCATCCTATCTTGTTCTGCTACCAGTACCTGATTGTAGCCTAAACACCCATCCAACAAGGAGAGTAACTCGGAGCCTAACACCATCTGCAAAATTTTCTCCATTGGAGGGACTGGATAATTGCCTTTGTCTGAAGCACAATTCAAATTTCTAAAATCCACACACAGTCTTATTTCTCCAGACTTTTTTCTAAATGGTACCAAGTTCGCTACCCATTTTGAGTGTCTAACCTTGAAAATAGTCTTAGCATTAAGTAATTTCTTTACTTCACTTTGAATCAGGGGTTCCTGCTTAGGATGCATCTTTTGAGGCTGCTCTTGGAAAGGTTTTACACCCTCTTTAATAGGAATAATGTGTTGGATTATGCGAGTGTCATACGTCTTCATATCATCACAAGTACAAGTAAATACATCCTTATACTGCTGAAATAAATTGATGAACTTACTTCTTTCACCCGAAGAACAACATTTCCCCAAGTTGACATACTTGGGTTCAACTTCTATTCCTAGATTGATCAACTCATACTGCATTGATTAGCTGTGTGTTTTGACATTCACTAGCCTTCATAATTTGTTATTTAGATCAAACATCCCCTCTAATGTCCTTACCCATTTTGGTATGAAATTACCATTCTGAATATTTTCTTAGTGTTCCTCATCATCAATAACTGCATCTTTAAAAGCTTCCTCATTGGTTAAGAATTCCAAAATCTGCTAGTCATCATCAAATACTCTCATATTGGTGACATTATCAGGTACTGATGACATGAAAATCAATTCAATTGAACATTTGTTATTTGTAGGCACCAATCTTGCAGCAGAGGTAGCTAATAAATCACCTGCTGCATTTTTTAGTCTAGGAATAGAATTAATATCAAAAGCAAAAAAAATGTTACGAGTCCCCAAACTTCATTTTGATACCATTTTAAATGAGGAGATAAACAATGGATTGTATTGCGGACCTGTTTTACAATTATTTCAGAGTCTCCAAAGACTTTTAATTCCTAACTTTAAACTCAATTGCGTTTTTTAATCCTTGAATCAGTGATTCATATTCAGCCGTATTATTCGTGCATTCAAATTCTAATCTACAAGATAAAAAATGTTTATTTTTTTCTGGATCAATTAGGACACAACTGACCCCTAATCCTTCTTGATTTTTCGAACCATCAAGCACTAGTTCGATTTTCTGAAACAAAAATTAAATTAACTATATTACAATCAATATTGTCAGTCCATGAAAAGTGAAGGAGATCGGATTGTTCATCTAACTCACTATTGGCCTCTTCCGCTTGATAATTTCCTGGTTCAACTTCTAAAAAAAAATTTCCCAACATTGAATGCAAGAAATTCACAGGTTCATTTTTCCCTTCAAGCTATGTCACATTATATTTCATATGTGGTTCTGTTAGTACTTTAATTTGATTCTGAAAACCTTTGTAAGGTAACCACAAGTGTGACCAATCGGTTGCAAAATAACCATTAATATTTTTAGACCAATCCCTACTCAGTATCAAACCATAGGCTTCAGGGATGTCTACCACCATAATGTCTATGTACTGACAAACCCTTTCATTAGCTTTTAGTCGAATTAGTACATTCTTCATCTTGTCGGCCACCTTGATTGCCATCCTATCCAGTTGAATGATTTGTCTAGCAGAGGGAGTAGGTTTCCCATTTATCTTTTTACAAACTGACAAGGGCATGACATTCAAAGATGCTCTAGAATCTACCAGACAATTGTGTACATTCAGATTAAATATTTCAAAGGTCAGCAGGAATGGCTTAGTTCAAGACTTAGAATTTCCTCCAATACCAGCTTCATTTATCTCTTTATATAATGGTACATTGTGTGGAGTTTTACTAGGTCAAGGATCCAAGGCTTCCAAAAATTTCTTGTTTTGTTGCAGTAAATTACACATCTCAAATAACAAAACATTTGCCTTGCTTTTCTTAATATCTTCTACTATATCATATCGTATTTTTGGTTCCACTGAACTTTTCTTATTATTATCTGACTTATTCTCCACAACCTTTGCTGGTTTACTTACTGTTGGAGCTTTCTGCTTTGCTATGACCTTTTTAGGTATTGGTGGGCTTTGAGTCTTATTAGCAAGCTTTTTCATAATTTCTTGGAAATTCTTAATATTGGGCAATACAATCTCATCTGTTAGTGGTCCCTGAATTCTTGTTGTGATGTTTCTGCTGAAAGTTATATTTCTTCAGTGGGTTCTTCTTCTTCCAACCCTAGTGTGGTCATACAGTCCCACAAAACCATAATAGTTTCTTCTGAAGTTGTTTCTGTTTCAATTTCCTTTTCTTCCTTAACTTTAGGTTATGTTAGTTGAACATCCAATAGTTGATTCACGACTAGGTTCATTGAATTAATCCACTGAGGAAATATTTTCTCCGAGTGGGGTTGTTGGTGAAAAGTACAAAAATTATGCATACCCACTTCAGTGAGATTCAACACAGAAGAATTGTTGGTGGGCGGTTAGGGTGGACTATTTTCCTCTTTCTTCTTGAAAAATTGTCTAAATGGATTTCTATAAGAACCTGGTTCTTTATCTTTCTCTAAGACAACAATCTTGTTTGAGATATTTTGTACCATTTTAACCACATTTTCTAATTCGTTTGAACGTTCCTCTTTGGGTTTAGTTCGCAACAAAGGCTTCTTATTAAAAATTTTTGTATCTGAATCTACAAACTGTTTATTTATACTCTCAAGTTCCTCTTCCACCTTCTTAGCTTCTTCATAGGTTTCTAATAATGAAGGTTTTACCGACCACTTCACGAACATCACTATCTCTAGTGAAAGCACCGAAGAATAATATTCTATTAATGTCTCTTCAGCATGCATTATGGCGGCACTAAAATTATTCAAATGGTGAGCAAACCTATGATTAATATCAAGCACTTTCTCTTTTTTCTCCATATTTAGAGGAAGTAATTGTTTCATCATAGTAGATGTGGTTCTCAGGCGTCCAAACTTGCTCTTAAACAATATTTCAAACTGTCACATCCCCAACCCTTACTCAGTGGAGAGGATGCGACTAACATCTAACAACCCAGGCAATCTAAGCCCCATGAACATAATACATATATAAAATGCATTGAACTTAAGCATATAAATAAAACATTCATAAGTATAAACAGATGCATAATGGAATGTACATGATATATACAACGAAATCAAATCATTCATTCAACATGTTCATGATAATTTCATAATAATTCATAAGCAAATACAGTTGCAGAACTTAAATACACAAGAATACTTATCTTTGAAAGAAGCTCATCTCGCAACTAGCTATGTCACTGCAATGTTCCACCCAACCATAAGCTAGCGTGCTCTTTAATATCTCAGTAACACTGCCACCCCCGAGCTGGGCATGATCTTTCCCAAGGAATAAGGAACACTAGCAGACTTCACCCATAGCCAAGGATACAATTGAAATTCAGTCAAGCCAACACAGTTTGGTTTATTAGACTTAGAAAGGTAGTGGTCTACACTTAGCCAAATTCACATGAGACACAACCAAGCCAACAGATGGGTTTATTAGGCTAACACTCAAGCCATCCTTCCATTTGGGTTTATCAGGTTGTCAAGGAGGTGGAAAGACTGACTGCTTAGCTAGTGAGCTCAACCCCAGAGCTATGAACACCCACACCGGATCTAGCCTGACTTCTAAACAATTACACACCCAACACAAGGAATAATTCCCTTCTTTGCTACATAGTCCCTTAGGCCATGCATTCCCTTCCAGTGCTATTCAGGGCATGCAAAGAAGAAAACTAGCCTTCTAGATTGGTCTATGAGGTTCTTTCACACACTTGGTTTATCAAGCAAGTCTAGACTCTATTTCCTTTCCTTCAATCAATTCAAATGCCAAATGTGGATGCACACACAGGGATTTCAGTACCTGGATTTGTCAAAATGTAGCAGATGCCAGGGATTACATACACATAGAGAAATTTACGAATTTCTGAACATTTCCTGTGCCAGACCGATTATTGCAAAATTACCAAAACAAAATTTTTTGCTGGTTATTCAAAATCAAAGACACAAAATCAAATTATGGGCAATCGTATTTAGGAAAATGAATATTAAACAGGGGAAAAACGTGAAGAGAACGAATCCACACGGCGAAAACCCAAAATGTAAAGGATCCAGACCGTCGGACAGGAGAAATTCATGAAAGGTTCAGACTCATAATCGTTTTTGCTTGCTTTCTGCTGCATGAATGCCAAATTGGTTTTTCCAAAAAACGTTTTGTTAATTCCAATTCACGAGGGAAGGAAAAACATTGCCGCACAAGGGAAGAATGGACGTTTTTGGTGTTTTCTTGCCTAAGAAATTCCAAAAAACCATTTTTCCCAAAGTGGGGTTTTGCCCAATTTCCCCACTCTTCCAATCCCCCACTCCCTCATCCTTAGGAAAAATCATGCCCCCATCTCATTTATTTGCGTTGACATAGCCGACTGTGGGTTTTAATTAAAAATTGCAATTTAACATGATGTCCAGCTTTTTAATTTTAGCTAGCATAAAAAAATACCATCGGCCCAACTTTAATTGCCGAAACATAACACTAAATCAATGGCGGGGATTTTTCCTAGCTCGACACCATGATTATTTACATCATTTTAGTTAAATGCNCCAATTCGAATTTCCCCACTCTTCCAATCCCCCACTCCCTCATCCTTAGGAAAAATCATGCCCCTTCTCATTTATTTGCGTTGACATAGCCGATTGTGGGTTTTAATTAAAAATTGCAATTTAACATGATGTCTAGCTTTTTAATGTTTAGCTAGCATAAAAAATACTATCGGCCCAACTTTAATTGCCGAAACATAACACTAAATCAATGGTGGGGATTTTTCCTAGCTCCACACCACGATTATTTACATCATTTTAGTTAAATGCAAACAGGGTCAAAAAGGGAGTGTTACACAAACATATTCTAGTTTGTGATTGAATTCGCCTACAGGCCAAAATACCATGATGTTGGCTTTCCTTTAAGGGTATGTGGAAACAGTTTGCATACTACATATTCATGTTCTACTACTGATAAGACTTCAAGGGATAAGAAAAAATTTTGTAAATGAAAATCCACATCAATTCCTTCTGTCGGGTCAAACTTAGGTAATGACTTCTCATGATGGGTAGGTAAATTGTGCAACAGAGCAACCAGGTTAAGATGGGTCCTAGACCTCCAAGCTGGTGGTGGAGGTGGCTGATTAGCATTAGGGTTCATAGGTTGATTTACATTCACATTTCCAGCCATGATTCAGGGTGGAGAATGAGGTGGAGACTGAACAGGGGTTCGAAAAGGTGAGCAAGATGGAGAATCAGGTCCCAACTAGTCAAGAGGGTGAACAATTTCTTGCAAGGTTAAATCTACCAGCTCTTCAAAATATCTCACTAACATTGAATCTTCTATGAACGGGTGCTCTCTTCTGTGAGCTTATTTTCTAGGTAATTCAGGGATATCCGACAATCCTCCAAGCTTCTTTGCATATGACCTTGTGATTCTTCTTAAATCGTTAACTACTTCGAGAGAAACATGATAAAGGTACTCAAGATTAACTTTTCTTTCAAGACTGGGGTCCTTGGGAAAAATGGTTTCAGAATTTTCACTGGTGGAATCTTCTCGAGAAAACAGATTTCCTCGGCCAACCATGCACTGGCGGCCCTCCTTCTAGCACCAAAACTGTTGATGCCTGGAAAAATCCCAGGTACCGACAGTAGGGATTCTCCCCAATAACTGTTCCCAAATAGATCTCTTATCATTTGGTATGGTGAATCTGTCCGGTTTTCTATCCGACTACGGTAGAGTTAAAATGTATTCTTAAATCTATTTTACCAGTTGCGGCTCGATCCACTGTTTATGTATTTTATCTTTTATGTATGAAATGCAAGTGCCTATATTAAATGCAAGTAATAGAAACAAAACAACTAATCTAAATCTATTCTAGCCTATCCCCAAGGAGCAAGATTGATATTAAATAAGAATGAATGATGTACTATATTGTTTGCATAAAGAAATATACAGATAACTGATAAATCCAAGATACATACATACAACAGAAAGTTAACACAGAGATATCTCAGTGACATTAAAACATTCATCATTCATTATTGCATAAGATTCATTACATAACATAAAATTAGTCATAACTCAAAAATAGTTCAGAGGGTTAGGAATGGTCTCACAAATTGTATATCACGCTAAAGAAAGAAATAGTTCTCTATTCATCTTTACACAACATGCTTTGAGTCTTATGCAATAATCTCTCCAACAAAAAATCCATCTTCTTTATTATAAAAGGAAATAGTTCTTCTTATAACAAGCTTCAATAACTATGCTAGCGAAAAGTCCTGCCCTCATCTACTTTGCTCCTACTTATACAAATTACACAATGAATCTTGAATTTCCCCAAACTCTTGGGCTTCTTCGACTCTTCATTTACAAAATTTTGTCTTTTAGTGTGTTTACTAGAAAAAGAAATAAATACAAAATGTTAAATAATTCTCAATATTTGAATAAGACATATTTAAGTGGGCCGAGTTGGTGTCTTAATGAAAACACTCCATGCTTGATCTTCTTCATCTATGATTCTATATTTGAATGGCTCCAGTACACGCACGAATACCTCATGCTTCGATAACTAGGACTTGATCTCTTTCACTTTGGGTGTATTCTGTCTCAGTAATTCCTCAAATAGGTGTTTGTGGCCTGAACTTTGTATAATCCCGCTTCCAATAGTTTCTTCACCAACTTCTTCGATTTTGGATATGTTCTCTTCTCTTTTTTTGCAGCCTTCTGGTGTGAGCAGCGTCTGCAACAACACAAAAAATGATTTAGTGTTTACATTATAAAAACAACTCACGTATTCGAATGAGAGAAAATATGAATGTAACATGCCAGGAAAAACTGTTTAAGAAACAACACTAGTACTTTGTATTACCTCGCTATCTTCACCCATCGGGATAGGAAAAACATTCTATAGCTCAAAAGGTTAATACATAGGTAGAAAAATTGGGCGTAGGAGGGCTTCGACCTCTGCACTCTAAAAGAAAATAACATAATCAACTGCAAGACTTCTCTGCCCTCAGACACAAGGGTTCACTACTCAAAAGAAATGGTGTGAAGTGCGGGGCAGAGATGCCCTAGGTTCAAAACAAACAGGTTGCGGGTGAAACGCCTTCGAATAGACTGGTGAAGTACTAAAAACAGGAAGGGGGGCCAGGGAGAGCTTGAGACTTAAATGAAATGATGAACCCTAAGAAATACAAGGGAAAAAACCTTTTTAAACCCACATAAAAAAACCCTACCTACTCCCTACGCGGCGTATAAATAGACATTCATAGGTTAAAATCAATAAAGAGCGAGGTTCACACTTCTGGTGCCAAAGCGCAACGCATCGGGTGACCATAGATAAGTTATTGCAAGGAAATATCCGACATGACAGCTTGAAAAAACCCCAACACAACCACAACCATCGGCTTAAGACCAAACAATGCGCTTGCATTCCCTTTGCGGCTCAGCAGTCAAAATAACGTCGGAAGGAATACATGGACAACAACTGCCGTAGTGGCTCCAAAACTAAAATGCATCGGCTAAAGTGGACCAGACGACGATCAAGTCACCAATGAGGAAACTTCTCTGCCGTTGCGGTAGCAAAAAAGAAAGGAAGCCATCGCGAAAGGGTCTAAAAAATCAGAACAAGTTCTGATAACAAGTTTGCAAGATTTCCCACTGTTATTGCAAAGAGGTGAGGAATCACCCGATAAGGAGGGGCAGAGAAGTAGGAATAATTTTTGATTCTCAACATAGTCTTCTACCCGCCGTTTTAGCTCGAAACCATGGAAACTTCCGAAGAAGCGGATAACAACCGACCTACTGGTGCTTTAAGAAAAACCTTTACTGTAGTGGCTCTGTAAATTTGAGCATATAGATTTGCAGACAAATACACAACTCACAAAGAAGATCTCACAATTTAATCAGCAATTGAAGATTGAAACAGTGCAAAAGGCTTGCAGCTGTGAATGCTTTCATTAATAAAAAAAGTAATTCAGATGATAATTACAATAAAGTAAAATGGCTTTAATAGCCACAAGCAATTCGAATCCACATGAGGAAGTTCAAATTGATTAGACTCTACTTGACTGTAGGTAACCAAGACTTTGTCTAAATCACTATCGGAGGACCTAGTAGTCAACTGTCCTTGTCTAAACCATAACCGGAGTTCATCGGAGCTCTAAAACACAACCAAGTGTTACATTTAGTGTTGACTAATGGTTAACTGACTGTGGTAGGTGATAAAAATGCCCCACATGTGTGCAATTAATTAAACCATTATTTAACTGAATGTAGAGGGCTAGAAATGAATGTAACTGACTCCTAACTTGGCTTGACTAGTCATTAACTGAAGTGAACTGACCTTGGTTGGTTTCGGCACTTCCAGTTGCTTCCTAAATTGTAGGGATTGATCTAGGAGGCTCCTAAACTTATGCAATCAAGTGCAGTAAGTGGCAGTGAGCCTCAATTAGTGTTCCCCACA
>LPNX011235692.1:636846-718211 GCA_001517045.1 Pseudotsuga menziesii
ATGAGCAAGTTCTAATTGATTAGACTCTACTTGAATGTAGGTAACCAAGACTTTGTCTAAATCACTATCGGAGGACCTAGTAGTTAACTGTCCTTGTCTAAACCATAACCGGAGTTCAACAGAGCTCTAAAACACAACCAAGTGTTACATTTAGTGTTGACTAATGGTTAACTGACTGTGGTAGGTGATAAATGCACCCCACATGTGTACAATCAATTAAACCTAGCGCTAACTGAATGTAGAGGGCTAGAAATGAATGTAACTGACTCCTAACTTGGCTTGACTAGTCATTAACTGAAGTGAACTGACCTTGGTTGGTTTCGACACTCCCAGTTGCTTCCTAAATTGTAGGGATTGATCTAGGAGGCTCCTAAACTTATGCAATCAAGTGCAGTAAGTGGCAGTGAGCCTCAATTAGTGTTCCCCACACTTTGGTAACTGAAACATGTGCCCCAATTAGGTCAAGTTTACCCAATGGTGCTAATGACTATAAATAGACTGGATGGACTCCCGATTTAGACATATGACCAAATTTGGACAAGGGAGGATTAATAATCCTAATAGGCTCGAGGGCAAGAAACTGCCCGCTGTTGTAGCTATACCTCTGACAAATTAAGCGGAGGGCAAAAATAAAAGTCAGCCGCAATGCGGTTCAAAAATTGGAAACCATCCGCCATAGCAGGATAAAAAATAATTGGAAGAAGTTCCAATATTCAAACTAAAAATCTGCTCGTCATTGCGAATTAAAATTGATAAACTGTCTGCCGTAGTAGCTCAAAAGCCGGAAATCCATCCGTAGTAGTGGCTCTAAACTTGGAAACCATCCGCTACAGTGGGTCAAAAGAAATTTTTTCCCCTTGGTCAAAAACCATAATCTTGATACTTTCCTATGATAAAACCAAACCATAAATTCTGGATTTCAAACTCAAAGTGCCTAAGGAACAAAACTATAAATTAAAAGGGGGTCCTAAAAAATGTAAATTTTTTTGGGGAATAGTTGCAGCAGTAACACATGGATGTAGTGGCTGATATTCCTCCTAAATTTGGTATGCTGTTATCAAGGTCATGGGATTCAAGACTTAAAGGAAATTTGCAAATGGACATGTATTATGCAACTATTCCTTTATTTGGAGAACACATAAGGTTATACAGGGAGAAGATATTAGAATATGTGGTCAGGAGTCAAGGTAAACCCAAAAACAATCATATATATGATGTAGATACTGATCTGGGTTCTTCTATCTTTTCAATGACACTCATACTGAACTAGATTTTCCAATAGTTACTGAACTAAAAGAGGACAAAGAATTTGCTAAAAGGAAGGAAGCATTAGAGCATAAACAAAATGAGGAAGGATTATGGACAATGTATTTTGATGGATCCATTAGTAAGGAAGCAGAAGGCGCTAGTATTCAGATCATTTCTCCAAATAGGGATTTCAAAGTGTATTCTTATAAATTGAAATTTGAATTTACCAATAATGTGGCAGCGTATGAGGATTTTCTATTAGGATTGAATACTTTAAAATATTTAAAGGAAAAAATAATATATGTCTTTGGAGACTTTGAATTAGTGGTAAATTAAGTTAATAATAGATATAAAAAAACATCCCAGAATGATAGCATATAGGAATGAAGTCTGGGATATGATGGGAAACTTCTTTACTAAACACAGAGTTATGGTAATTCCCAGAATCCAAAATCAAGTAGCAGACTCTCTAGCCACTACTAGTAGGAATTTTAAAGTGCCTATCTACTTTAAGAGAAAATATAAAATAGACATTGTAAATAGACCTTCTATCGTTGACAAATGCAAATATTGGCAAGTGTTTAAATATGACCTACAGATAAATATATTTTTGGAGCTGTCATATGAATTTGGAAATACACATATTGATACAAAAAATCAAAATTCATAAAATTTCCAAATTGATGAAAAGTTTGAATATGAAGATGTTGAGCAGAAAAATTTGAAGAACATGATTGGGAGTAAGAACATAATTCAATTGAAAAGTATTTACATTTCAAAAGTCCTTTTTCTCTAGAGAAATTATTTGAATAGAATGATGTGGCTAAAGACCCAAAATTTCATCCCAATGAAAATGAAATTCAAGATCAGAATATTGGGACTGAAGATTCTCCTAAAATAGTAAAACTGTCAACAAACTTGCCCGCTGAAGAAAAGAAGAAATATATTAACTTGATGAAAAACTACATTGATGTTTTTGCTTGGAGTTATGACGATTTAAAAGAATACGACACCTCCATTATACAACATACTATTCCTATTAGGCCTAGAGAGAAGCTTTTTAGATAGATGTTAAAAAGAATAAATTCAATGTTGTTGCCCTTAATTGAGAAAGAGGTGAGAAAATTATTCAATGCAAAAATTATTGTAACTCTCAGGTTTTCAAAGTGGGTGGATAACTTAGTACTTAATAGAAATAAAAAAGGATAAATTAGACTATGCATGGACTTCATAAACCTGAATAAAGTGTCATTGAAAGATAACTATCCTTTGCCCAAAATGGATCACGTACTGCAGAAAGTTGTTGGAGTTGAAAGAATTTCTACAATTGATGGTTTTTCTAGATACAACCTGATGTAAATATAACCTCTAAGATATACACATGAGGATCCTTACCAGTGTATATAAACACGTACACTACCTTCTAGGAATAAAACCTTTCAAAATAATAAACCATTAAAATCCACCTCTCGGCTCTGATATTTTATACATAAAACATAGTTATATTTATGCAGAAATTATGCAGAGTTAAGTTTAGTTAATCGTGACTAAACTTGGTATTTCCACCATTTATAGCAACTTTCACTATATTAAAACTCAGAAGAGATGAGCGCTCAATGCTATTGTGTGGTGTTATAATGTCTAAATTAATCCACCTATTCTTTAATTATCAACCGGGGTTGGTAAGCTTAGAGTTGACACAAAATAAATGCAAAGGTAGAGAGTGTCAGGTAAATATTTTAACAAATAAAAGATTGAAAGATCTTTCAAAATGAAAAACTGAGTCAAACTTCCTAAAAATGCAATTAAGGTAACCAAACTGATATAAAAGATTAACTAAACAAACAATATATCTTATAACTTTGGATCGAAAAAGATATAATCAACAACTTACTTATTTAAACGGAAAACTGAAGTGCAAGGAAGAATTAACTTATAAGAAACTAGAAAACTTAATAGATATAACTTAATAAGGAAAACTTAAAAAGAAGCAAGTAAAAAACTTAATAAAGAAAACTTAAATAAAAGAAGCAAGTAGAAAAATTAATAAAGAAATATCTTTAGGTTCTGTCCTACAAGTTCTTTGACCAATAACACAATCATAAAATGACAACCTAAAAACATACTAAGGAAAACACTAAATCTCGCATGCAAACAAATAAATCAATTCAAAAGGAATAGACAGAAAACCATACAACCATAAGACAAAATCAGAAACAAAACTTAAGAATAACTTAAACTACGTTCAAAGTAGAAGAAGTAAGGAAAATGATAAAACTTTAATAAATAATTTAAAACAACTAAGATTTAACTTAAATGTTAAACAAAACTATTATTTAACTATTACAGACAAAGCATAATTCAAACATCAACAAAAAAGAACCGAAAACAATCTTAAAATACATAAAAAACACTAAAAATAGAACTAAAGGCTGAATGACAGACTGAACTGTGGGTCTGAAAGGGTGGCTGAATAATAGACTGAATAGGCTGTCCGAATGACAGGATGCACAGTAAAAATGGTAAAAACTAACCTAAATGAACTAATCTTCAGCTGAAGCCATGCAGATGTAATTCTAATGCATTGGAACAGTAAATAAACCTATTTAACAACAAATTAACCTTAAACTAATTCATGAACAAAATGAATCATTTGCATATTAAACTAATAAATAAACTGGAAATTAACTTGCATAAATCCAAAATAGGAAAGGAAATAACAGAATTGAATCTATTCTAAATTCATGAAAACAACTTATTCTATATTCTTGAAAAAAAAGACTGAAAGTAATGCTGGAAATGAAATTAACTGGAAACAAAATGACTAAAAGCAAATAACTAAAAGCAAGCTATGTGCGCATCTAACTAATTAACTTTCGAAATAAAACTAAGTTAATGTATTGCAGAAAACAAATAGAATAGCATTTACTATAATCTAATGGAAACAAACTAGAATAGCTAAAACAGAAAAGAAACTAAGCTAAACAAAGAAAATGAACCTTTGGTTGATGAGGGGCCCTCTCAGCAATCAGGGGTGATGCCTGGCTAACCTCTACTTAAACGCAATCTTCAACAACAATGCATACAAATCTTTATTCAGATGGTGGAACATAAATACAAAGTTCAAGAGTAAATTACAGCAAGATCTCTTCTCCTAACTCTACTAACTGACTGATTTTCTAGCTAGCTGATCTCTCTCACAGAGGCTGCTTTATATAATTATTTACATGAGTGAGCAAGTTGACCCTTTAGAGGTTGGATTCTCTCTAAATTTAGCCAATATTTAAAGCGTTTAATTGTCCACTTGCCAACACGCAGGAATCCTCCTTCTTCAGTGCGAACAGTCTTCAGATGTGGTGCACAGGCTTCTCTTCAGCGTGAACAATATTCAGATGTGGTGAACATGATCCTTCCTTATCGCAGTAGGCGACTGATGGTGAACAGAGGAGAGCGTAGTGGCACATCTTCCAGAGTGTGGGTTGAATGCAATAGTCCAGCACATGGATGGTTGACGTGGTGGCAAGTAAAGGAGAATGCAGGATGGCGAACAATCTAGATCATGGCTTAATCACCCAGACGTGTGGATAATGGTTCGTTGGCTGCTAGTTCACGTTTTAAATGGCCATAATTAATTCCCAGTAGCGCGCAGTCTGATAGGAGATCTGGACAGAGTGCTGAATGGAAGGCTGGGATGTGAGCTGGATACGCTGGGCGTCGATCTAGGAAAACATAGTGCCTATCTACTAGCGTGCTTCAGAACTGGAGTGTACAACAACACATCTCAACATTTGACAAACCACCAGCGAGTTTCACGCAATGGGATGAATGACGAGCTGGAATGCTGTGCAAAAAGAAGGTTGAATGTGTTTTGCATATTAACTTGGCCCAAAAAGATTATAAAACCTGTAAACAACTATACAAACTATATAATACATCGAATATGCTTCAATAATGTTATTTTTAATTAATAAAACCATAAAAGAATGATAATAATAAAATAATTTTATATAAACCTTTAAAATGCTCATACCTGAAGTTGAATAATAATCTGCGTGACACAAAACATACAAAAGATGATAAAATACGTATTTAAATGAATATTTTATCTGCCAAAAATGATAACAAATCAAGGATCAACATTCCCCCAAACCAGAGAAATGTCAGGTCCCACTGAGCAAAAAGAAAGAAAAACAATTTAGGAAGAAGGCGAACTAGCAGATGGCTTCAACTTGGCAGATGAAGAAGGTAATTTAAATTTCACTCTGTTAGCCTATAACTTAAAAATAACATATCTTTCATGTCACATATTTATATGAAAATTAAAAATGACTTTATTGGTTTTTTCAACATTCTTAAATAAACAGTTTTCAGGTTTAAAATAATTTTATCATTTATAAGGTTTTGAAATTAATTCAACCATGTCCAAAGTAAAACTTTAGACATGTTGAACAAAAACATAAGTCACATCTTGAATAGAAAGAATATTAATCATTTTCATGCATAATTAATTGGATAAAAGGATAGTATTATTAATAATAAAATGATATGGAAGTAAAAACTATTTTCTTAAAAACAAAATTTGGTTAGCAAATTTTAGTCACCATTTTTACTGAGGTTGCTATTTGATATTTCATTTTCCTTCATTTGATTCTTCATATGGTAAGACCATATTGAATTTTGCTATAAACTATGCTTCAAGCTATAACCAAATTTCACTGTTTATATTCCTAAAAATACTTATCATTTGTTAGAGATAAACAAATTTATCAAAAATAAAAATAATCTAATTTTTTCAAATCAAATCCCTCTTCCAACAAACCAAAGAGATGGCATGTCCTCAAGCCATACAGAGAGAAGAAATGATTGTTCTAGAAAAATAGAAATAATGCGAGCATGTTGTTAATTCGTTGTAAGAAAAACTAACTAGTAAATGGAAATGGTTCAAAAATGTATATTTATGAGAAATAAAATAGTGCTTAGAAAGACCATGTAAAATGAGATTAATATAATTAAAATAAAACCATAGGAAAAACTAGCCATCCATGCCTCATTGTAAAGATATCCTGTCATCATCAAGTATTTCAAGTGTACCCTGGAGTGTGTGAGATTTACAACTATAGGTCCCATTTCTAAGATAATGACATCTTAGATATATGCGGAATTAGATGGCTAGGGAAAATTCAACTTAGAGCCATTCTCAAATGACTTTATAAACAATTGGCCATGACATATTTTTTTTGAAATTTTTTCATATATTATCACTATTTGAAGAACTATGTGTATAGTGGTGTATTAACCAGATCTTATTTACCAAATATTGTCCCGCTGCCAGCAGGCCTGTTCAGTACCCCAACGGTTTTATCTTGGTACCATGCAAGGATAGCCCTGCTACCAGTGAGCCTGTTTAGTACCCTGACGAGTTTACTTGCATTTATTAAGCTTCCTGTTATACGGTTTTTACTTAGCATTGACCCGCTTCCAGCAGGCCTGTTCAGTACCCCGATGGGTTTTCCTTGTATAATGATATTAAAGATATGGAAGCCGATTGGTACTAGAGCGTGTTAAGCCCTGCTAAACACATAATTCAATTTTTTTCAAAATAAAGTTATAAGTAATTTTATAATGGCCAGATTCATAAAACATGTCAAAAGAGAATAACTGAAAATTGTTCTTTAACCTAACAGTCCTTCTTCTTTATAAAGTAAAGTAATGTTCCCCATAGATAAACAATTCCACTTACTTTCGAGTTATCACCAAAATACTCAAGAGACAAGTTTTGATAACAAGTATAGGATGAACTGGTAATCCATAGGTGAAAATTAAAGATGTGAAAAATATGATAATAAAAGTGGGTCTTATCAAGCAACTGTTTAAAAGAATAAATCAGAAATATACATGTCTGAATCAAAATACCAAAAACTATATGAATTGTAACAGAATTGGTTAAGTATGATATATAAATGATTGATATGTAAAATTTATCCGTATAAGTTGCAAATTTCGAAAGTACCCTAAGAAAGATTAAAATACCTGATGAGTATTAAGCATACTTTCCTTGTCTAAGTAATATTCCGTTAGCCGCTCATAGAGATAATATATTTGTAATCACTGCAAAACCACTTGTTAGATGATTCAATTTATTCAGAAAGACATAAACGTGAAAGAGTATTGTATAGACAACCTATTAGAAACAAATCTTATTTATTCAAAGAAACAAGCACATATATATAAATGATAATAACCCAAAATATTTCAAGGATCAAGAGGAGGAGGAATATCTTCCCCTTCAACTAATTCCATTTCATTTTGCTGCAAAATTTTTTGTATGAAATCCTATTTAGATGTCGATTGGTGATAGAGCCTAAGTCTATGTCCATTTACTACAAAGGAAATTTCTGAGCCATCAATTGTTTTAATTTTTACTGATCCATTGTCAAAAGCTGTAACTACTTCGTATGGACCCATCCAATGGGTAGTTAATTTCCCTTTAAAATTTTTAAATTGTGAATCGAACATTAGTGCCAAATATCCAGTATTAAACTTATTTTGCTTAATAAATTTATCATGCCATGTTTTTCGTTGATTCTGTATTAACATTGTTCTTTGAAGTGCATCTTGCCTAATTTCCTCTAGCTCATTAATTTGTAATATTCGTTGTTTCTGTGCTTCATCCAAATTCATGCCTAATTGTGTTGCCATATGAAAAGTTTTAACTTGAAAATTAATAGGTAAAAGGACTTGTTTTCCATATACTAACTCATAGGGGGTATGTCTAGTAGTGTTTCTCCATGTTATCCTATAGGCCCATAAAGCCTCGAGAAGTCTATCTGCCCAATCCTTATGATGTAAGTGAATGTTCTTAGTTAAGATGGATTCTAATACTTTATTAGTTGATTCTACTTGGTCTTAGATTGAGGGTGATAAGGTGAATATTTAAAATATCAGATGCCATATTTCGTAGTAAGTTCTTTCATTAATTTAGAAGTAAACTGAGTACCTTGATCTATGACAATTTCTCTAGGTACACCAAACCAAATGAATATTTATTCATATATAAATTATACCACCGATTTCTCTGTGGCTCTAAATAAAGCTTTAACTTCTACCCATTTGGTGACATAGTCCGTACAAAATAAGATATATTTATTTTTACGAGACATGGGAAAGATTGGTCCTAAAAAATCAAGAGCCCATTTCTCAAAAGGTTCAATCATGACTTGGGGTTGTAAAGGAATTTGATCGGATGACGTATGTCTACCCATTCTTTGGCAACTATCGCATCCTTTAACATATTTGGCAGCATCCTTAAAAATGCTTGGCCAATAATAACCAGAATGTAAGAATTTAGATGCTGTCCTCTTATCAAAAAAACTGTCGTCCACATGGTCCATCATGGCATGCATGGAGGATGTTTGTCATTTCATCCTCCTGCACACATCATCGAATAATAAGATCGGGACCAGTGTGGAAGAGATCGTTATCAACCCAAGAATAATTAGAACTTTGAACTATAATATGACGCTTCTCATGTGGAGACAAATGGTTTGGTATTTTCCTTGTTGCTAGATAATTGGCAATATCCGCAAACCAAGGGGTTTGAATATATACAACAAATCATTAGAGGAAATTTCAACTCAAAATGGGCCTCCTAAGAAAAATTAATAAAATAATAGCTAAAATAATAAAATAATATTTATTAATTTTGGAGAAAGAAAAGAAAAAACTACTTTTTTTGTTCGTATTTTCGACATATCTCCCTGTGTTTTTACTCAAATTTCAAGCGGGAGATCTTATTGGATTCAGAATTAAATTCTGCATCCAATGAGTACCCACTCGACATACTTTTGATAGGGCCCTCTACTCTAAAAACAAGAAATACTTGAAAAACGTGATAATGATGTCATCATCACATTTTTTCAGGTATTTCTTGTTTTTGGGGTAGCGGGGCACATCAAAAGTATGCCAAGTGGGTACTTGTTGGATGCAGAATTTAATTCCACATCCAACGAGCTCCCCTGATCGAAATTTGAGTAAAAAAAAAGGAGATATGTCGAAAATACGAACACAAAAAGTAGTTTTTTTTAGATACATATCCGTAAATTTATATTAAAAAATTGTTTAAGAGGTGCTCCCTTTTTGAATTTTAAAGCATTTTTATTGGATAATACATGATGACATGGAATTCATATTATTTTTGGAAGGCCCATTTTAAATTGAAATTTCCTCTAATGAGATGTTCATCAGGAAAAGTGTCGTCAACGGGTTTAGTACCGTCTTCATGTTGAATACAGGAAAGGAAATATGCTACGAGATTTTCTTGACCAGGTCAATCAATGACGGTAATGTTAAATTCTTGCAATAAAAGAAGCCACCAGGTCACCCTACCGTTGGTAATTGTTTTTATTCATAAGAAATCTAATGGCAGAGTGATTAGTATGCACAAAAACTTCATAACCTGTGATATAATGACGAAATTTATTAATAGAATAAACTACTGCCAAAAATTCCTTTTCGGTAACGGTATAATTTAATTCGGCAGGGGTCATATTTTTGCTAATAAAGTAGATGGAATAAGGTGCTTGTCCTTATTTTTGGCTAAAGACTCCTCTTACGGCCGTATCAGAGGCATCAATAGATATGTGAAAAGGAAGGGACCAATCAGGACCCCTAAGTATTGGTGCCATTGATAGTTAGCTTTTAAGATTTCAAAAGCATTTTGATAGGATATTGTCCATTGGAATTCTGAGTCCTTTGTAAGTAACTTAAACACTGGTGCAGCTATTCTAGTAAAATTTTCAATAAAGTGACGGTAATAGCCTGCATGAACAAGGAAGCTTCTTACCTCTTTCTGGGTTTTTGGAGATGGAAGGCCAACTATTACTTCGATCTTAGCAGGGTCTACCTTAATTCCTTGGGAAGAAATATGGTGTCCTAAAACTATACCTTCTATCAGTAAAATTTTACACTTTTCATGACTAAGGGATAGGTTTGTCTCTTGACATCGGATCAGAACTTTCTCTAGGTTGTCAAGAGCTTCTTGAAAGGTTTTACCGTAGGCTGTGAAATCATCCATATATACTTCAACATAGTCATGTATAATATCAAAGAAAATTCCTAAGACTGCTCACTGAAAAGTGGCAGGTGCGTTACATAAGCCAAATGGAAAGATTCAATAAGAAAATGTTCCCCAAGGGCATGTAAAAGTGGTCTTATCCTGATCTTCAAGTGCTATTAGAATTTGATTGTATCCACTGTATCCGTTAAGAAAGGAAAAGTATTGTTTACCTGATAGCGTATCTAACACTTGATTAATAAAAGGCAAAGGAAAGTAATCTTTCAAAGTAGCTTTGTTCAGTTCCCTAAAATCAACATAAATACGCCATTTCCCTATAAATTTCTTCGGAACTACTACTAAAGGAGATACCCATTTACTGACGGAAATAGGATAGATAAAACCACTAGTGAGGAGTTTTTGTAATTCTTCTTTTACTATATCCTTTAGAGCAGGATTCATCCTCCTCTGTGGCTACCTTATAGGTGATATGATTGGATTGATATAAATATGGTGAATACAGGTATCAGGGTATATACCCTTCATATTAGTGTATTCCCATGCGAATTCTCCAGCTTGTTTCTTAAGAACTTTAAGCAACTGTGCTTGTTGTTTTTCACTTAAGCCGGTGTTTATATCTAAGAATTTTTCAGGGCCAACCTCACAAGGTATGGTATATGGTCCTATATGATATTCAATTGTGAAGACACATGGTGTTTCTGTAAACATTAAGAGAGCCATATTCTCTTGAAACTCATCTCCAAAAATCTGATTGAGTTGAGCAAAGGATTGAGGGAAATCTATATAGGTTATTCAAGAGACAAACTGTTTTAATACATTCTCAGTGGTCTGCTCCTGAAGTGCTAAAGAAAAATCACTAGGAAGGGAGAGATCATCAAAGTCTTCATCCCCAAAAGAAAAATTTAACCACCATGAATTTTTCAGTTATTGGTTGTGATGAGGGGTATAAAAGAAGTCTTTGTGTGGACAACCAATTGGAAATAGTCATCTCTCCATCCCTACACCCTATAAAATCATTTGCGGTGGATAACCATGGTCTTCCCAAGATAATAGGATGTCCTTTAGAAGGATCCTTTTATTCTACGACAATAAAGTCAAAAGGGTGTTCCCATGAATCTATTGATACAACAATGTCATCTAGGACTCTAGTAGGTTTTACCGTAGTGCGATTTGCTAGTTCCAGGATGGAAGAGGTAGGTTGAAGAAATTGTCCTAACTGTAAAACTTCTAAAATTGTGGTGGTCATCATGTTAATAGAGGATCCTAAATCGATTAATGTATTGTCTATGGCAGTGTTGTTTATAATTACAGTCACTACTGGGGTTCCTAGATTTGTATATTTTGCAAGCCGGGACTGACCTATCATACATTTAGACATTTATCCTATAACATGAATTGTAAGAGGGTCCTTTTTCTTCTTTATTGGGCATTTAATACATAGCTCTTTTATTACCTTACTATAGATAGGTATATCTTTGATAGCTTGTAATATAGGGATCTTAATACAAATGTTCTTTAATTCATTCAAAATTTTATACTCTGGATGAACTACAGGTTTTTCTATTACTAAGCTTTCTGGAAATGGAGGAATTCTTTTCACTTGAATAGTTTTTGTGGAGGATGGGTGTGTATTGGAACATTTGGAATGGTCACATCCTCCAAAATAGCATCATTCATGGGTTCACTTGAATATTCTTCTTCTTCATTTTGTTCCTGAATGGTGACCGATGACTTGGGTTTATTATTCACAACTCTTTCCGATCGTAATTGAATTTCATGTATAGGTACAGTCGAGATAAGTTATGAGGGAAGAGTTTGCAACTCAATGTTGTTAAGAGCTTGAGTTGGTTTATTGTTAGGGTTATGTATCTGTTGATGTATTTGTAATTTCGGAATGTTTTCACCTATGTATCTTATGTCTTGTACCCCGATGTTTATTGCGGGAAGTGTCCATAATGTATTTGAGTCATGTCATGCCCCGATGTTCCTATCGAGAGGTTCTATAATGTAAAAAAGTCATGTCAAGTCATTGTGGGTAACCCTCCTATTTTTCAAGGGTTAAAGTCCCCGCAGTTCTGGGGCACTAGGGTATTAGACTCTCCTAGAGAAGTCAGCCCTAGCAAGGTTTATTCAAGTTGGGGATTAGTATAAATAGAGAGTGAGCCTCTCTATTTATCATATACTCACTCACACTCAGTTGTAGCGCATATCTGAGGAAGAAGAAGACACTAGGGCTAGGAAGAAAGAGGTTACTGCTGTCGGGATATTATCTTACTGTTTTGGGGTTTTACTTTTGGTGCTGATTCTATCTCTAAGAAAGTTGCGGGGTTTTCTCCATTTATGGTTTCCTTGAGGAAAAACACTCTGTTCATTGTCTCTTGTGTTTGATTGCTGTGCTTGTTATTCACTCAGTTAAAATATCCTAATATGATGCTAGCCCAATGTTGAAAATCTAACATGGTATTAGAGCTAACCTGAGAAGAAGACACTATGCAGCTGTAGGAACTAGGGATTCCTACTTTGTGGATCTCTCTCCACATATTTTCAGCAAAATAAGGTTGGAATAACTCTCCTCCCTAGGGCACATCTTTCTGTCGAAGCAAAATCCAACTCTGAGGTTTTTCAATTTTGGACCCGACACTATTGCCAAAAATTAGGGCTTTCCACAGAAGTGGAATTTTTTAGCGAGCCCGAGCCTGGATTGATCTCCTCCTCAAAATCAAAGTTTAGAGATCAATATCAAAGCATTTGGTTGGACAGAACTACGGAAAAGCAAAACCCTAATCTGCTCCTCAACCAACACTGCAGAATTTTAGCTCCAAATCCAGATCCGACATCTTGACTTGGTAAGATCTAAATATTTTGTATTTCCATTTGAGGTTCTCAGTTAATATGTCTCATCATACCAATATTGATGAAAATATTGAGGGAGTTAATAACTTCCGAGCCTGTAATTATAGGATCACCCTGGTCCTGGAAGAAAATGAGTTGGACTCCTACATCCATGAGGAGATTCCAGTTCCAGAGGGAGATGAGGCTAAGGCCTTACACAAGAAGAATTTGGTTATGGCTAAGAGGATTATTGTTGATTCATTCAAGGATAACCTCATACCACAGGTGTCCTCCCTAAAGACACCTAAAGCTATGTTTGATGCCCTAACCAAATTGTTTGAAGGGAAGAACAAAAACCAGAAGATGACTCTGAGAAACCAACTGAAGAATGTGAAGATCCAGAATGCAGAGACCATCTAGTATTACTTTACAAGGGTTTCTCAGATCAAGGAATAGCTGGAAGCAGTATATGAAGAAGTAGAAAATGCAGAAATTGTAATGACCACCTTGAATGGTCTCCTTAGATCATGGGACTCCTTTATTCAAGGAATCTGTGCCAGAAAGAAGTTAGTCAAGTTCAGCAGAATATGGGAAGAATGCTCTCAAGAAGAAGCTAGAATAGCATCTCTAGAAGAAAAGATGGGAAGTGAAGATCAAGCTCTCATAGTACAATCCAAGAAAACCAGATCTAACCACCACAGAAGTAAGTACTCTCATCAAAGGAATAACTCTAGAAAGCCTAGAGATTTGTCTAAATAGATTTGCTATACATGTGATGAAAGAGGACACTTTGCTAGAGACTATCCTAGAAACAAAAGTAGCTCTCAAAAGAAGAAGGGAAACAAGAGAAGACATCATGCTCATGCTGCAGAGGATGATGAACCTTCCACAAAGAGAAACAGACAAGTCAGTGATGATTCGTCAAGTGATAAAGAATATGTTCTGATCTCCACTCTGACAGGAACTATCACACATTGCAGCAATGATTGGCTTATAGACAGTGGTGCTTCCAAACATATGACAAGATTCAAGGAATCCTTTGTGAAACTATCTGAACATGAATCACCTCACAAGGTGAAACTCGAAGATGACTACCAATATCCAATAAAAGGTAGTGGTGAATCCTCATACAAGCTAGACTATGGAAAGTCTATCAAAATGAAAGATGTATTGTTTGTACTTGGACTAAAGAAGAACCTCCTCTCCATATCTGCATTTGATGCAAAATAAATGAGGGCTGCATTTGTAGATGGCCAAGTCCTCATGTGGCCAAAGGGAAAGTCTTTCGATGATGCATTAGTGATTAGGGAATAAGATGGAGGACTATACAAATTGAAGGGCCAACCAAAACAAGATTTGGTTCATGACTCGGTAGAACCAAATGATATTTGGCATAGAAGGCTTGGACATGTGCATTATAGAGCACTACCAGTTGCTAGCAAAGCTGTTGAAGGTCTCCCAGAAATGTAGACAAAACATGAAGGTGTATGCAAAGGATGTATGAAAGGGAAGAACACAAAGAAGACATTTCCAAGTAGCGAAAGCAAGGCAAAAGGAATCTTGGAAATCATCCACTCCGATGTATGCGGTCCAATGTCATCAAGTTCATTAAGCGGGTATGTATACAATGTCTCTTTTATTGATGAATTTTCTATAAAGGCATGGATATACTTTATGAAGAACAAAGATGAAGTATTCAGCAAGTTCAAGGAATTCAAAGCCTTGATTGAGAACCACACTGAAAATAAGATATAGACCATTCGATCAGATAATGGCAGAGAATTCACATCAAATGAATTCAAAGATCTATGCAAAGACTCAGGCATTAAGAGGGAGTTATCCACTCCATATAATCCACAACAAAATGAGATTGCAGAAAGGAAGAATAGAACTATCATGGAAGCTGCAAGAGCAATGCTTCATGATCAAGATCTTCCCATGCATCTATGGGCAGAAGCTGCCAGAACAATGGTGTATGTACAGAACTGTACTCCTCATAGAGTACTCAAGAACAAGACTCCTGAAGAAGTCTTCTCTGGCAAGAAACCAGAAGTCAGGCATCTCAGAATATTTGACTGTCCTGTATACATACACATTCCGAAAGAAAAGAGGACGAAGTTAGATCCTTCAGGAAAGAAGGGTATATTTTTAGGATACTCTTAAAGCTTGAAGGCTTATAGAATATACTTCCCAGGGTTCAAGAATATTGACATTATCATAGATGTAACATTTGATGAAGATTCAGCCTACATCAAATTTAGGAAGAAACCGGCTGAAAAACCTGAAGAAACAAGAGCACCTAGAATTCATGATACAACCATGAATGAATAAATTCAAGAAGAAGATTGAGAATTAGAAGAACCTCAAGAACCTGTAGATCCACCTCAGGAGAAGAATCCTCATAAGAGGAAACTTGATTGGGTACGTGAAATTATCCAAGGTGCATAAAGATATGGAGCTTCAGAAGAAACACCAGAGGAAGAAAGAGAACTAGATCATGCTCCAGTTATGTAGCCTTGATATGTGACATTATTAACAAAGAACCTTCCAACAATGAAGAAGCGACAGAACGGAAAGAAAGGAAGGATGCTATGATCGAATAATATCAATTGATAATGAAGAACGATGTTTGGGATGTTGTCCCAAGACCAGAAGGGAAGTCCATTGTAACTTCCAATTGGATCTACAAGATCAAGAATGCGGCAGATGGTAGCATAGAAAATCATAAAGAAAGATTTGTTGCTCATGGCTTCTCCCAGAAAGAAGGAATAGATTCTGAAGAAACTTTTGCACCTGTAGCCAGATACACTTCCATCAGATCAGTACTTTCTCTGGCTGCAGTAATGAAATGGAAGATACACCAGATGGATGTCAAGAATGCTTTCTTGAATGGTGTAGTGGAATAGGAAGTGTATGTAGAGCAGCCACTCAGTTTTGAGACACATGACAGGGAGTCTCATGTGTGTAGATTGAAGAAAGCCCTGCACAGTTTGAAATAGGCACCCAGGACATGGTACGATAGAATTGATGGTTTTGTATCTAGTTTGGGCTTTACCAAGAGTAAAGCAGATTCTAACCTTTACTACAAGGTTGAAGATGGAAATCCAGTGATACTCCTACTGTATGTGGATGATTTGTTTGTAACAGGTATGGATGGGTTGATTGCTGATACAAAGAGGAAACTTGCTTCCAAGTTTGAAATGAAAGACTTGGGTACGATGCACTATTTTTTAGGCATGGAGGTGTGGCAGAATACAGATGGAATCTTCCTTGGATAAGGGAAGTATGCAGTAGAGATTCTGAAGAGATTCGGGATGATGGATTGCAAGGCCATAACAACACCTATAGCATCGAACCTGAAGCTATTGAGTGATGCTTCATCGAAAGAGGTTGATGCTACGATGTATCGTCAGATGATTGGGTCCTTGATGTACCTGATGAACATGAGACTAGATATTTGCTTTGCTGTGAACACCTTTAGCCAGTTCCTGATAGATCTGAGACATGTTCACTTAATTGATGCAAAGCATATTCTGAGATACCTGAAGGGTACATTTGATTATGGGCTCAAGTAGAAAGCGAATCAAAAGATTAACCTGGAGGGTTATGTTGATTCAAATTGGGCAGGCAGTGCCATCAATAGGAAGAGCACTTCAGGGTGTTGCTTCAGTATGGGATGATCCGGATCTTGGGGGCTGAGACCCGGAAGGCTTGGATGCCGGGAGAGGAGGAGATTAAAGTTGCAAAATTGTTAAAATTTGATGCATAGAGTAACATACATAGAGTAAATATGTCACATGGAGGGGTGAGGCTCAAAGAGGGTTCTTTGACCCTCACCTCTCAAACCATATCAAGAAAAGAACTCAGAACCAATAACTCAATAACACAATAGAATAAGAGAAGTGGAGGATGTCAAAAATCCTTGAATGCTTTATTGAGAAGGCATAGAGCCTTTTTATAACATTATTACAATATGCCTTGGGGCAATACCATGGGTCAAAACCATGGGTTGTGAAATACCATGGATGATAGAGGTACAATGTGCCTTGAAGCCATACCATGGAACAAAACCATGAGTTGTCAATTACCATGGATGAGAGAGGGTGGCCTCTCCGTTTAATGCTTTTATGATGACTGAGAGCATGTGGCCTCTCATTAAATGCTTTTATGACTCATACATTTGAATTTGGACCATATTCCCCCTGAAATTCAGATCATTCTTCCCCCCTTAGAAAATGATGGTCCCTATCATTTCATACTAAAAGAGACCCATGATTACAATGTGTCAATTGCCAATGAAGAGAAGGGTTTTGTGTGGTTAACCCATAACCGTGGGTTTTCTGTGGTTGGGACCCATAACCATAACTGTGGGTTTTGTGTGGTTGACCCATAACTATAACTCTAAGTTTTGTGTCGTTGAAACCTAACCATAATCGTGGGTTTTATGTGGTTGACCCATAACCATGGTTTTTTTGTGCTTAACCCATAACCATGATTACAATAGGATTTCATAAAAGTAAAAAAAAATGGTCTTTGGTGAAGTTGATGTCTCGCTGCAAATCCATTCATATATTTTGATGCAGGTAATGAAATTGAATTTCGTTGAAGACCCATTTGAGATATTGAAGAGACCTTTCCATCCATATAACATACTCTCTCTGTGGTTGCCGAAGGAGTGATAAAATGGTTTTCGAAGCTCAAGGGACACGTGCGCACTGGTTTTCCAAACACATGTTGCTTCAATTGATGATATCTCTCAAAATAGAGATCCAAATGAAAAAATGCGAAATACCCATTTTAGCTAACATAAATATATTTCCAATGAGATATGGTAGAGCCTCTGATATGTTCTATGGAGTATATGGTACTTGTTTGAAGTTGCGGTACATGAGGTCGTACTATGTACAAACATAGGTTGTTTTAAACAAGCATATCTCACAAACCAGGAAGGTAAATGAGAAACCAAAAAATACCCATTTTAGATGATGGAAATATATTTCCAATGAGATATGGAAGAGCCTTTGAAAATATCTGTGCAAGTTGCAATATAAGTTCAAATTTGTAAAGACTTGTTGATCTTCAGTTCGTATATTGCCATGGGTTTGTAGAGAAAAATCCAATGTTATAGAGATCATGGAACTTCCTCTTGAAACTTAGATATCCTGTATTTCCAAAGGACCAACTGTGATGCTTACAGTGCATGGCTCAACAATGGACTCTGAGTGTGCCAAAAGGAGGTTAGAAATATCTGTAGATATTTGAAGCCGAACTATGCTTAAATCCTCATTCCCATGGAGAGCATACCTTCTTTGATACCATTGATCCAGATCTTGGGGGCTGAGACCCGGAAGGCTTGGATGCCAGGAGAGGAGGAGATTAAAGCTGCAAAATTGTTAACATTTGATGCATAGAGTAACATACATAGAGGAAATATGTCACATGGAGGGGTGAGGCTCAAAGAGGGTTCTTTGAGCCTCACCTCTCAAACCATATCAAGAAAAGAACTCAGAACCAATAACTCAATAATGCAATAGAATAAGAGAAGTGGAGGATGTAAAAAATCCTTGAATGCTTTATTGAGAAGGCATAGAGCCTTTTTATAACATTATTACAATGTGCGTTGGGGAAATACCATGGGTTTTGAAGTACCATGGATGAGAGAGGTACAATGTGCCTTGAATCCATACCATGGAACAAAACCACGAGTTGGCAATTACCATGGATGAGAGAGGGTGGCCTCTTCGTTTAATGCTTTTATGATGAATGAGAGCGTGTGGCCTTTCATTAAATGATTTTATGACTCATACATCTGAATTTAGACCATATTCCCCCTGAAATTCGGATAATTACTGATCCAGATCTTGGGGGCTAAGACCCGGAAGGCTTGGATGCCGGGAGAGGAGGAGATTAAAGCTACAAAATTGTTAACATTTGATGCATAGAGTAACATACATAGAGTAAATATGTCACATGAAGGGGTGAGGCTCAAAGAGGGTTCTTTGAGCCTCACCTCTCAAACCATATCAAGAAAAGAACTCAGAACCAATAACTCAATAACGCAATAGAATAAGAGAAGTGGAGGATGTCAAAAATCCTTGAATGCTTTATTGAGAAGGCATAGAGTCTTTTTATAACATTATTACAATGTGCCTTGGGGAAATACCATGGGTCAAAACCATGGGTTGTGAAATACCATGGATGAGAGAGGTACAATGTTCCTTGAAGCCATACCATGGAACAAAACCACGAGTTGTCAATTACCATGGATGAGAGAGGGTGGCCTCTCCATTTAATGCTTGTATGATGACTGAGAGTGTGTGGCCTCTCATTAAATGCTTTTATGACTCATACATATGAATTTAGACCATATTCCCCCTGAAATTTGGATCATGGGATCAGGTGTGATCTCTTGGTTTCACAGGAAGCAATCTTGTGTGGCACTGAGTACAGCTGAAGCAGAGTATGCCACAACTTGTTCAACTAGTTGCGAGGTAGTGTGGCTAAGAAAGCTACTATCTAATTTATTTGATCTCCAGTTGGATGCTACTTGTATATATTGCGACAACTAGAGTTGTGTGAAGTTGTCAGAGAACCCAGTGTCCCATGACAAGTCGAAGCATATCGAGATCAAGTATCACTATATTAGGGATATGGTGCAGAGAGGAGCAGTGAAGCTTCAGTATGTTGCGATGAACGAATAGATAGCTGATGTGTTGACAAAGCCATTGACTAGAGAGAAGTTTGAGTACTTCAGGGAGAAGCTTGGTGTTCCCTAGATCGAGGTTCCCTCCAAGGAAAAATGATGAGACCTAGAGCCATTCTGTCATGGTGAGAGGATTGGTTCCTTCCATGTCAGATGTGACTGCTAAGCCATTTTGATGTGACTGTAGGATTGGTTCCTGTTATCTTTAGGATTTTTCACTTGTTTATTTTTAAATTTTTGATTATGCTTTGTTTTTATTGTTTTTAGTTTTGCTTTGTTTTATATTTTATGGTTGATTGATTGCCATTAGGGTTCCTTTCGTTACCTTAAATCATCAAAGTCTCTACTCATTGATTATGAACCTATGAATCTGCAAAAGAGCATGTGTTACAGGGTGAAATTCTTACCAATGGCAGCATTGGTCCAAACTGGTAGTATTTTAATGACAGAATATTCAAATGTGGCTATGGCTCCTGGCGTTGGCAGCTGCTATTTATGGTGGGAAAAATCTAGAAGGGAAAGACATGTGATGACCATCAAAGCAGCATTGGTTGGCCAAATTGTAGTAGTATTATATAGAATTTGGCCAAAACCAACTCTCATAGCATGGAAACTAATTGCATCATATGCAGCTTTTGAGGCAGCACTCCAACTATTTTTACCTGGTGAAAGAGTAACTGGACCTGAGTCTCCAGTAGGAAATGTTCCAGTCTATAAGGCGAATGAAGTGGCAGCTTTATCTTTTGCGTCCTTTTATATATCAAGGTTTTCACAAATTGTCGGTTGAGAATGATGTCTTGGGCAGTTCTTGCAGTAACATATTGCATAAAACAATATGAAGAGTATGGAAGAGTAGCTGATTCCATGTTAGTAAGCAGTATATTGATGTTGGTATATGTAACAAAGTTCTTTTTGTGGATGGAAGCTGGATACTGGAACACCATGAACATAGCTCATGACCGAGCTGGATTTTACATTTGTTTGGGATGTATTGTTTGGGTTCCATCTGTTTATATATCTCCAGCAATGAATCTGGTGCATCATCCCATCAGTTTGGGTCCTAAATTGTCCTTGGGCATACTTATTGCTGGCATTGTATGCATATTCATCAACTATGATTGCGATAGGCACCGGCAATTGTTCTGTACAACAAATGGGAACTGTTTGATATGGGGTTGACCACCATCAAAGATAGAAACAGAGGAAGGTAGTAAATGGATTACTTTTACATGGTCTTGGAATACGTTGAAGGAATATGGATCTGTGAAGGATCTGGTCCTCCTGGAGGAATTGGAGAAGCTACTGCTAGAAGATATATCCGTGATGTTGTTGCAGGTCTTATGTATCTTCATAGTCATAATATTGTGCATGGGGATATCACACCAGAAAACCTTTTGGTTGACAGCAATGGAAGGGCTTCTCTGTAAGGATCCTAAGCCGGTTTAGTGGATGCCGATGCAAGTACCTCTAATCAACTGTCTCATAATCAGTCATTGGTTCGAGCAATTACATGTGCTGGCCTTTTTCTAGGCATAGTTTCCATTGTGCAGAGAGAGAGGTCAATGTCAATGAAGACCATGGATGATGGGAAGGTTATGCTTTATGCTAATTCTGTTAATGCCCGAGAGAAACAAATCCCCTATCCCTGGTTGGTATTCAGTGAAAAAGTTAAAGTGAATACAGTATATATTCGTGATTCAACAAGGATCTCAGATTCCATTCTGCTTCTTTTTGGTGGTGCTCTTTCTCATGGACGGATTGACGGTCAACTGAAAATGTTAGAAGGCTATTTGGAATTCTTTATGCAACCTGATTTAGTTGAGACTTATTTGAAACTCAAGGAGGAGCTTGAAAAAACTAATTCAGAAGAAACTTCAGAATCCAGGTTTGGATATCTATAGTCGTTACAAAGGCTCCTAAGGTCTGAAGTTGGTTCATTATGGACAGAAGGCAGCGCATGTGCACTGTGTAAAGGTACAGGCAGGAGATGAAGCTCAACCCAGAGTTGGATACACAACTATAGTCAGTAACATATTCCCTTGAAGTGGTATGTTCTAACTCTAGATGTCAGGGCATTTATGAATACCAAATGGCAGAGTATAAAGACCGGTCAAAAATGTCAAGCTTTCAGCGTAAAAGGACAACTCTTTGTGGAAAGTCGAGGGCATATTCAGATGTTCTAATAATGATACCAGGAAGTCTGCCAAAGGAATTGCCAAATGGATTATACTTATGACGACAAGTTAAAACATGATTTTGATGGTTTTATATGTCATCAAAATTTGGCCTGAAGACCTCATTTCTTTTCATCCTGTCAGACACAAACAATTTTGCAACATAAAAACTTGTCGCAGGCATCATTCATCAATTTCAAAGGGATAATGGTGGGGAACGACCTCATGAATAGTGCTACAGATTATATTGGGACGTTTAGGTACCCGTGGACACATGCACTGATATCAGATCAAACTTACCATCAACTAATCGACAACTGCAGCAACTCAGATTTCGATTTAGGGTTCTGCAATATTTTGGAAAATCAGGTCTATGCAGCAATATAGACAGTATCTATGCTCCCATTTGCTTATATACGTCATCCAAGAATCGAGAAGAGGAAGTAATTCCGGGTATTCTCGAACAAGAATTTGGCATTAGTGAATCGGTTTTCTGGGCATAAAAGGAGAATTTATTGCTAATCTGGATGATGATAGGAAGTGGTGCCGGTTGGAGCTGAAAACATTGTGAACCGTGTGTGATATCATCGATCCACTCCAGATTTTTAGTGATTGAATGAGCATTTTTTTGCATCATTTGGGCATCTGATGGTTAGTGGCAGAGATCCCAGATTTCAAGGCAGATAATTAACAGTCAACAATTCGATCTCATCCTATCTAGACCATCATGTATTCCATGAACAGGTAATCAAATATTTTGTGGTGGCAGAAGCAGAGCATTTAAAAATAGAGCAAGAAAAACACCTGGCAACTATGATCCTCATATTTTCTATGATAGATTAAATACGTTTGAGTCAAAGATTGCATTGGGTTGTCAGCCAAAAGGCAGAGTTCGATTTCTGTTATATCTTACTATTTATAAAATGTAAAAAACTTATAAAGTCGGGAGAAGGAGGTCCCAGAAAAGGTCTCGATTGAGGAGAAGTCTCGAGAAGGGGACTAGGTTGGCAGTTTTGGGATGATGCTGGATGTATATTGAACCATTCTGTATAACATAATATCTTTGCAGCTTCACAGGTTCTAGCTTTGAATGTCATATGATGATGTTTTGTTGTTGTGCATTATAAACTATTTTCTTTGATAATTCTTTTATATCTGTGGTCATTCATAATCCATGTTATAATTCTTATTGAAGGAAATAGTTATCTTTATGTTTTATAAACAGCTACAGTTACACTTTATATTTCAGGATCATAGAATCCTTTGTATGAAATGTTGTTTTGAATGTTATGTTATTTGAATTTTATGATTTTCTTTCCAGCCCTCACTGTCTTACCAACCTGTCAATACACTTTGCTCTTTTCTGTGAATATTTGTATCTAATGATCTGTGATATATACCAGCTGTATGTTATATTGTGATTTTGTTCCTGAAAGCTGTACAAACCTATGATACCAGCCTTAGGTTTTATTTTAGTCTGTATTTTGATTTGATTTGATTTTGATTTAGTCTTTATCAGACTTAAGATTTCCTTAAGCTTGGATCCCCTGTAGTCTAGGTCCAACAAATGATCAGATATAAGCGCTGAATGCCATTCTTGGAATGGAGGCACCTGGTCAGTTACCAGGAAAGCTCAGTCTAGGACTGAGGGCCATTCTGATATGACTATGGGATGTAGTCTTACATGATTAGATGTGAGTGAATGTCCATTCTGATGTGATTGAGGGATGTGTTCCCACTTGATCAGATATAAGGGCTGATGCCATTCTATGGGAGAATGGAGGCACCTAGTCAGTTACCAGGAATCCTCAGTCTGGGATTAGGAGCCCTTTCAATGCGGTGTTTTCGAACATGGTCGAATGTAAGTGCAGAGCCCTTTTGATGCGGTGTTTTTGAATGTGGTAAAATGTAAGTGCAGAGCCCTTTCGATGCGGTGTTTTCGAACATGGTCAAATGTAAGTGCAGAGCCCTTCCAATGTGGTGTTTTCGAACATGGTCAGATGTAAGTGATGAGCCCTTCCAATGCGGTGTGTTCACACATGGTCAGATATAAGTGTCGAGCCATTCTGGCACGATGTGTTTACACATGGTCAAATGTGAGTGCTGGGCCTTTTTGACAAGATGAGGTCAGATGTGAGTGCTGGGCATGCCTTTTTGACAAGATGAGGTTATATGTAAGAGCTGGGTGGGCCATTCTGACTTAGGGTCAGATATAAGTGCTAATGAAGACCTACATGAAGGGTAGGCCTAGAACCAACATGAAAAAGGGTTGGCTCTATAGAACTTCCCGTGACAAGAAGAATCGAGAGATAACACCGATGATGATGATCCAGACTTGATGATGATCCAAATCAAGTGATGATCCAGATGTGATGATGATCCAGAATTGATGATGATCTAGATCAAGTGATGATCCAAATTTGATGATGATACAATGATGATGATTCGACAATGATGTTCCAGCAGTCGTGATGATCTAGATCCAGTGATGAAGAAGACTTGAAGAAGAAGATGACTTAGAAGAAGACTTGAAGACGAAGATGACTTATAAGAATACTTGAAGATGAAGACAACTTGAATATGACGATGACGAGATGATCCAGTCAATATAGAGAAGAAGACCAGTGCTGAAAATTGTGTCGAAAGAATACCTTCCTAGTTAAGAGGGAGTGTTGATGTATTTGTAACTTCAGAATGTATTCACCTATGTATCTTATGTCTTGTACCCCGATGTTTATTCCAGGAAGTGTCCATAATGTATTTGAGTCATGTCATGCCCCGATGTTACTATTGGTAGGTTCTATAATGTAAACAAGTCATGTCAAATCATTGTGGGTAACCCTCCTATTGTTCAAGGGTTAAAGTCCCCACATTTCCGAGGCACTAGGGTTATTAGAATCTCCTAGAGAAGTCGGCCCTAGTAGGGTTTCATCAAGTCATGAATTAGTATAAATAGAGAGTGAGCCTCTCTATTTATCACACACTCACTCACACTTAGTTTGAGCGCATGGCTGAAGAAGAAGAATACACCGGGGCTAGGAAGAAATAGGTTACTGCTGTCGAGAGATCATCTTACTGTTTTGGGGTTTTACTTTTGGTTCTGATTCTATCTCTGAGGAAGTTGTGGGGTTTTCTCCATTTCTAGTTTCCGTGAGGAAAAATACTGTGTTCATTGTCTCTTTTGTTTGATTGTTGTGCTTGTTATTATCTCAGTTAAAAGATCCTAATATGATGCTAGCTTAATGTTAAAAATATAAGAGTATTTACTATGCAGGTAACAATGTTGATTGAGGAGGATTTGAATTCTGAAAGTGATGAGTTTGTTGTGCAATAAAAGGAACTTGAGATACAAATCCAGGTGGTATTTGCTGGAAATTTGTTTGATTCTAACGATAAGGATGATTAGGTTTAGGAACAGGTTGTGGCTGAGGATATGGTTGTCCTCTCCATCCTTGTGACCAATATTGCTGTTGTGGAAATTGAGGAGGAGGATACTGAGATGGCCAATTCTTCCAGCTAGAATTGTTCCATTGTTGAGGTGGTTGATATGGAGGATAATAGGGTAGAGGTTATGGTGAAAAAATTGGATATGCTGGTTGGTCCCTAGGTTTCCAAGAAGGCCTCCTAGATGTTTCAGCTACATCCCCACTCTTATAGATGGCTTGAAATCCAAGCAAGGATGGATAGCTATCTGTTGGATGCTCTTCTGTACAGATGTGACATACAGAGATGTTGTTTAATAGACATTCCATTTGGGGATGTTTAGTTCTACATCTTGGAAAAACTATACTCATTGCTGCTCGTTCTTGATCCTACCTTTTCTTGGCTTGTAAAAAATCTAGTTGGGAACCCATTGCTCCTAAGATATCAGTCTTAAATTATTCAATAGGTTTCCTAACTCTACTCTTGTAACTCCACTTGAACTAGGAACATTTCCTCTTATATTCTTACTAAAAGGCTATCAAATTTTTTTCACAACTTCCCCCCTACTCCTAGAATAATTTTTACACATCTCACTGATCTGTGCAAAAGTTTTATGAGAAATATCCCCATCTACCATGAGATTAAGCCTCTCTAAAAAGTCCTTGGAGATTCCCTTAAGGAAAAGAATATGTACTGCATCTTCTAGGAGGTCATTATATTCAGACTTATGTAATGTATAAATAAACCTCTCGAGACAATCTTCCAGGCTCTCGCCTTCAAGTTGTTGTATCTTGAATATATCATACCGAGAGTCCTTAGGTTTGCAGTATTCTTGATATTTTCAAAAGAATGAGGTTTTCATATCATCCCAAGTCCAGATAGAAGATTCTCCTAATCCCATGAACCATCTCAAGGAAGAATCCTTGAGTGTAGCAGGAAAGAGTTTTAGTTTGTGAGTGTCTTGTAGATAATTGTTACTCCTACAAAGGATATCGAAATCAAACAAGAATGTGTCCAGGTCTTCATTAATTTTTCCATAGAAAGTAGGCAAGGAGGAAGGAGGGATGTTTTTCATAGTTACATCCTGCATTGTATCTAAGACAGGGAACCTGAAGGCAGCTTCTGTTTTATTTTCCCCTTCTCCTTCTTCATTCCTAACTTCATCATGATCTTTGTTTTGTCCCCATATCTCCATATAAGTTGTATTCTTAACGTAAATATACCTAGGAGGCTCCTTTCGAGCTGATAAGGAGGTGTCCCAACGTTATTTTTCAAGAGAGATCTTCCTCTGATCAACCGTGTTTTTATTAAACCCTAGAGGGATTGTAGGTTCTAATGTAGAAGTTTCAATTTGCGAAATAACTGGATCTACTGAGGTTCCAAAGAGAGATTTTACTTGAGCAGGATAAAAAAAGTCAACAAAATTCAAATCTCCTACTAGTGAAAAAGTTGTGCTAATTGGATTTGAAACTAGTGGAGGGATAGGGGTTTCTAATGGCTGATCTTCTTGAACTTCCTCAGGAACAGGGTCCTTTGGACCTTCTACCAAGGTTCCTTCTCCTTCTATGGCTTCTCCAGTAATATCTTCTAAGGGAGTTTCTTTAGGTTTTAGGGTAGAACTAATTCCTATAGGCGCCTTTCGATACCTTTCTGGTGAGTTAGTAGTTGGGGAATTACATCCCCTACGGTAGTTAGTAGGTATTTCAATAAATTTTTCGGTCTTGATAAATCTACCCTGAGAATCTCTAATTATACTCATGAAAGAATTTTAAACTAAAGAAAACCTATGCTACTACTATTGTTGGATTTGGGGGTGCCTATTATAATAGATGCCCAGGTTCTTACCTCTCGTCTTACCGCTCCCTCGCTACCAACCTATTACTAAAATTCATAAATAATTCTACTCTACCTTACAAAACAACTCCCTGACAACGACGCCAAAAGTGTTGGGTGTTATAATGTCTAAATTAATCCATCTATTCTTTAATTATCAACCGGGGTTGGTAAGCTTAGAGTTGACAAAAAAATATGCGAAGGTAGAGAGCATCGTGTAAACATTTTAACAAACAAAAGATCGAAATATATTTCAAATGAAAAACTGAGTCAAACTTCCTAAAAATGCAATTAAGGTAACTAAACTGAGATAAAAGATTAACTAAACAAATAATCTATCTTATAACTTTGTATTGAAAAAGATATAATTAGCAACTTACTTATTCAAATGAAAAACTAAAGTGCAAGGAAGACTTAACTTATAAGCAACTAGAAAACTTAATAGATAAAAATTAATAAGGAAAACTTAAAAAGAAGCAAGTAGAAAACTTAATGAAGAAAACTTAAATAAAAGAAGCAAGTAGAAAACTTAATAAAGAAAACTTAAATAAAAGAAGCAAGTAGAAAACTTAATAAATAAATATCTTTAGGTTCTGTCCTACAAGTTCTTTCAACAATAACACAATCAGAAAAAGACAACCTAAAAACATACTAAGGAAAACACTAAATCTCGCATGCAAACAAATAAATCAATTCAAAAGGAATAGACACAAAACCATACAACCATAAGACAAAATCATAAACAAAACTTAATAATAACTTAAACTACGTTCAAAGTAAAAGAAGTAAGGAAAATGATTTGCATATTAAACTAAATAAATAAACTGGAAATTAACTTGCATAAATCCAAAACAGGAAAGAACATAACAGAATTGAATCTATTCTAAATTCATGAAAACAACTTATTCTATATTCTTGAAAACAAAGACTGAAAGTAATGCTAGAGATGAAAATAACTGGAAACAAAATCACTAAAAGCAAATAACTGAAAGCAAGCTATGCATGCATCTAACTAATTAACTTTCAAAATAAAACTAAGTTAATGTATTGCAGAAAACAAATAGAATAACATTTACTATAATCTAATGGAAACAAACTAGAAATTAAACTAGACTAGCTAAAACAGAAAATAAACTAAGCTAAACAAAGAAAATGAACCTCTTGTTGATGAGGGTCCCTCTCAACAATCAGGGGTGATGCCTGACTAACCTCTACTTAAACCCAATCTTCAAAAGCAATGCATACAACTCTTTATTTAGATGGTGGAACATAAATACAAAGTTCAAGAGTAAATTATAGCAATAAGTCTTCTTCTAACTCTACTGACTCACTGATTTTCTAGCTAGTTGAGCTCTCTCATAGAGGCTGCTTTATATAATTATTTACAGTAGTGACCAAGTCGACCCTTTAGAGGTTGACTGCTCTCTAAATTTATCCAATCTTCAAAGCATTTAATTATCCACAGGGAAATGCGCAGACATCCTCCTTCTTCAACGCGAACAGTCTTCAGATGTGGCATACATGCTCCACTTCAGCGTGAACGATCTTGAAATGTGGTGAATAGGATCCTTCCTTATCACAGCAGGCAACTGATGGTGAATAGAGGAGAGCATAGTTGCACATATTCTAGAGCGTGGGTTGAATGCAATAGTCTAGCGCATGGATGGTTGGCGTGGTGGCAAGTAAAGGAGAATGCAGGCTGGTGAACAATCTAGAACATGGATTCATCACCCATACGCATGGATAACGGTTCGTTGGCAGCTGGTTCATGTTTTAAATGCCTAGAATTAATTCTCAGCAGTGCATAGTATGATAGGCGATCTAGACAGAGTGCTGAATGGAAGGTTGGGACGTGAGCTGGATACGCTTGGTGTCAATCTAGGGTGAACGGAGTGCCTATCTGCTAGTGTGCTTCAGAACTTGAGTGTACAACAACACATCTCAACATCTGGAAGACCACCAACGAGTTTCACACAACGGGTTTCACACAACGGGTTGAATGACGAGTTGGACATGATGTGCGAAAAGCAGTCTGAAAGCATTTTGCATATTAACTTGGCCCAAAAGGATTATAAAACCTGTAAACAATTATATGAACTAATTAATACATCGAATATGCTTCAATAATGTTATATTTGATTAATAAAACCATAAAAGAATGATAATAATAAAATAATTTTATATAAACCTTAAAAACACTCATACCTGAAGTTGAATAATAATCTGCGTGACATAAAACATACAAGAGATGATAAAATATGTATTTAAATGAATATTTTATCTGCCAAAAATGATAACAAATTGAGGATCAACATTCCCCCAAACCGGAGAAATGCCAGGTCCCACTGAGCAAAAAGAGGAAGAAGGTGAACTAGCAGTCGGCTTCAAGTTGGCAGATGAAGAAGGTAATTTAAACTTCATTTTGTTAATGTGTAACTTAAAAATAACATATCTTTCATGTCACATATTTATATGAAAATTAAAAATGACTTTATTGGATTTTTCAACATTCTTAAATAAACAGTTTTCATGTTTAAAATAATTTTATCATTTATAAGGCTTTGAAATTAATTCAACCATGTGCAAAGTAAAACTTTGGACAGGTTGAACAAAAATATAAATCGTATCTTGAATAGCAAGAAGATTAATCATTTTCATGCATAATTAATTGGATAAAAGGATAGGATTATTAGTAATAAAATGATATGGAAGTAAAAACTATTTGCTTAAAAACAAAATTTGGTTGGAAAATTTTAGTCACCATTTTTACTCAGGTTGTGATTTGATATTTCATTTTCCTTCATTCGATTCTTTATATGGTAAGACCATATTGAATGTTGCTGTAAAATATGCTTCAAGCTATAACCAAATTCCACTGTTTATATTCCTGAAAATACTTATCGTTTGTTAGAGATAAACAAATTTATCAAAAATAAAAATAATTTAATATTTCAAATCAAATCTCTCTTCCCCCAAACCAAAGAGATGACATGTCCTCAAGCCATACAGAGAGAAGAAATGATTGTTCCATAAAAATAGAAAGAATGCGAGCATGCTGTTAATTTGTTGTAAGGAAAACTAACTAGTAAATGGAAATGGATAAAAAATGTATATTTATGAAAAATAAAACAATGCTTAGAAGGACCATGTAAAATGAGAATAATATAATTAAAAGAAAACCATAGGAAAAACTAGCCATCCATGCCTCATTGTAAAGATATCCTATCATCATCAAGTATTTCAAGTGTACCTTAGAGTGTGTGAGATTTATAGCTATAGGTCCCATTTCTAAGATAATGACATCTTAGATATAAGCAGAATTAGATGGCTAGTGCAAAGTCAACTTAGAGCCATTCTCAAATGACATTATAAACAATTGGCCATGACATAATTTTTTTGAATTTTTTTTCATATATTATCACTATTTGACGAACTATGTGTATAGTGGTGTATTGGTCCAGATCTCATTTACTAGATATTGCCCCGCTGCCAGCAGGCCTGTTCAGTACCCCGACGGGTTTATCTTGGTACCATGCAAGCATAGCCCCACTGCTAGCGAGCCTGTTTAGTACCCTGACGGGTTTACTTGCATTTATCGAGGTTCCTGTTATAAAGTTTTTACTTAGCTTTGACCCGCTGCCAGCAGGCCTATTCAGTACCCCGACAGGTTTTCCTTATATAATGATATTAAATGTATTGAAGCCTATTGGTACTAGAGTGTGTTAAGCCCTGCTAAACACATAATTCAATGTTTTTCAAAATAAAGTTATAAGTAATTTTATAATGGCTAGACTCATAAAACATGCCAAAACAAAATAATTGAAAGTTGTTCTTTAACCTAATAGTCCTTCTTCTTTATAAAGTAAAGTGATGTTCCCCATAGATAAAAAAATTCCACTTACTTTTGAGTTATCACCAAAATACTCAAGAGACAAGTTTTGATAACAAGTATAGGATGAACTAGTAATCCATAGGTGAAAAATAAAGATGTGAAAAATATGATAATAAAAGTGGGTCTTATCAAGCAACTGTTTAAAAGAATAAATAAAAAATATACATGTCTAAATCAAAATACCAAAAACTATATGAATCATAACAGAATTGGTTAAGTATGATATATAAAGGATTGATATGTAAAATTTATCCGTATAAGATGCAAATTTCGAAAGTACCCTAAAAAAGATTAAAATACCTGATGAGTATTTAGCATACTTTCCTTGTCTAAGTAATATTCCGTTAGCTGCTCATAGAGATAATATATTTGTAATCACTGCAAAACCACTTGTTAGATGATTCAATTTATTCATAAAGACATAAAAGTGAAAGAGTCCTGTATAGAAAACCTATTAGAAATGAATCTTATTTATTCAAAGAAACAAGCACATATGTACATATATATAAATGGTAATAACCCATAATATTTCAAGGATCAGGAGGAGGAGGAATAGCTTCCCCTTCAACTAATTCCATTTCATTTTGCTGCAAAACATTTTGTCTGAAATCTTGTTTAAATGTCGGTTGGTGATAGAGCCTAAGTCTATGTCCATTTATTACAAAGGAAATTTATGAGCCATCAATTGTTTTAATTTTTACTGATCCATTGTCAAAAGTTGTAACTACTTCGTATGGACCCATCCAACGGGTAGTTAATTTCCCTTTAAAATTTTTAAACCATGAATCGAACAGTAGTGCCCAATCTCCAGTATTAAACTGATTTTTCTTAATAAATTTATCATGGCATGTTTTTTGTTGATTCTGTATTAACATTGTTCTTTGAAGTGCATCTTGCCTAATTTCGTCTGACTCACTAATTTGTAATATTCGTTGTTTCTGTGCTTTATCCAAATTCATGCCTAATTGTGCTGCCATATGAAAAGTTTTAACTTGAAACTCAATAGGTAAAAGGACTTGTTTTCCATATACTAACTCATAGCCGGGTATGTCCAGTAGTGTTTCTCCATGTTCTCCTATAGTCCCATAAAGCCTCGGGAAGTCTATTTGCCCAATCCTTATGATGCAAGTGAATGGTCTTAGTTAAGATGGATTCTAATAATTTATTAGTTGATTCTACCTGACCATTAGCCTAAGGGTGATAAGGTGAATATTTGCAATGTTGGATGCCATATTTTGTAGTAAGTTCTTTCAATAATTTAGAAGTAAACTGAGTACCTTGATTTGTGACGATTTCTCTAGGTACACTAAACCAGGTGAATATTTCTTCATATATAAATTCTATCATCGATTTCTATGTGGCTCTAAATAAAGATTTAGATTCTACCCACTTGGTGACATAGTCCATACAAACTAAGATATATTTCTTTTTACGAGACATGGGAGAGATTGGTCTTACAAAATCAAGAGCCCATTTCTCAAAAGGTTCAATCATGACTTGGGGTTGTAAAGGCATTTGATTGGATGACGTAGGTCTACCCATTATTTGTCAACTATGGCATCCTTTAACATATTTGGAATCATCCTAAAAAATTCTTGGCCAATAATAACCAAAATGTAAGACTTTATATGCTGTCCTCTTATTAGAAAAATGTCATCCACATGGTCCATCATGGCATGCATGGAGGATGTCTGTCATTTCATCCTCCTGCACACATCATCAAATAATAAGATTGGGACCAGTGTGGAAGATATCGTTATCAACCCAAGAATAATTAGAACTCTGAACTATAATACGACGCTTCTCATGTGGAGACAAATGGTTTTGTGTTTTCCCCGTTGCTAGATAATTGGAAATATCTGCAAACCAAGGGGTTTGAACAGATACAACAAATAGATGTTCATCAAGAAAAGTGTCGTCAACTGGTTTAGTACCATCTTCATGTTGAATATGGGAAAGGAAATCTACTACAAGATTTTCTTTACCAGGTCAATCAATGACGATAATGTTAAATTATTGCAATAAAAGAAGCCACCGGGTCACTCTACCATTGGTAATTGGTTTATTCATCAGAAATCTAATGGCGGAGTGATCGGTATGCACAAAAACTTCATAACCTGTGATATAATGACAAAATTTATTAATAGAATAAATTATTGCCAAAAATTCCTTTTTGATAACGGTATAATTTAATTCAGCAAGGGTTAGGTTTTTGCTAATAAAGTAGATGGCATAAGGTGTTTATCCTTCTTTTTGGCCGAGGACTCCTCCTATGGCCATATCAGAGGCATCGGTAGATATGTGAAAAGGAAGGGACCAATTAGGACTCCTAAGTATTGGTGCCACTGATAGTTTATCTTTTAATATTTCAAAAGCGTTTTGACAGGATTCTGTCCACTGGAATTTTGAGTCCTTTGTAAGTAACTTAAACATTGGTGCAGCTATTCTAGTAAAATTTTTAGTAAAGCGGCGGTAATAGCCTGCATGAACAAGGAAGATTCTTACCTCTTTCTAGGTTTTTGGAGAGCCAAGGCCAACTATTACTTCGATCTTAGCAGGGTCTACCTTAATTCCTTGGGAAGAAATATGGTGTCCTAAAACTATACCTTCTGTCAGTAACATTTTACACTTTTCATGTCTAAGGGCTAGGTTTGTCTCTTGACATCGGATCAAAAATTTCTCTAGGTTGTCAAGATATTCCTAAAAGGTGTTACCGTAGGCTGTGAAATCTATGGAAATTGAACCCAGTGATAGAACGATTCCACTCACAACAATTATCAATTGTACATGCAAAATCACTCACAAAAGAGATTGAATATGGAGCTGAACACTAAACTGTATTGAATCAGTGTACAATAGCCAACCCTGTAACATCATAGGCTGCCACAATGAATAATTACATAAGGGATTCGAATTCATGAGGAGGCAATTCGAATCTAGTCAAAAGCAGGCTTACTAAATTTAAGCAAATCCCCCATAGGTGCATAAAGCAATTTCCAAAACTGTCAAGGAGCTCACGAATTGGCAAAAGCACTTGGGAAAGCTAAAAGGTAATGGAAGGACAACTCATCCATGCTTTTCATAGGAGAAAAGAGTGGAGGATGTGGAGGACAAAAAACTAGTTAACCTCACCTAGTCAAACTTTTCCAATTGCCTTAAAGCACTGAAAAAGTAGGCAATAAAGCAGAAAAAATAGAAGGGCGCTAGGAAGGCCAGGAATAAATCAGATTTGATTCCATGAGCTTTCCCAAGTGCTCCATGAGTCAAAATTAGCAAGTTTTACCACTATGGATGTGTAGATGACAACTTGCATAAGGTGGAACATGGAAACTAGGCAAATAAGACAAAAATGGATTAATTAATGTCTAAGGTAGCTAAATATGGGTTGATTATTCTAACACCCCCCCTTAAGCCTAACTTATGAGTAATATATCAGAAAATTATAGGGCCTAGCAACAAGGCTTAGTCACCCTTTACATACTGCATGTCCATATAACCAAGGAAAGAGGCAAAAACCCAGTGGGAAAATCCTCCCTTAAACATGGACTGTAAAACACAATTTGGAAATATTGTCTTCACTCATGCTTCACAGCATGATTAGAAATCCCCGGCAGTGATTTGAGATTGCTGAAGGTATTCTCACAAAATGCTTTGGTGAAGATATCAGATACTTGTTCTGAAGATGAACATAAGAGTAGGTGAATGGTGCCATCATGCACAAGCTCTCTGATGTAGTGCATATGGATCTCAATGTGTTTGGTTCTCTGCTTCTGAACTGGATCATTGCAAATTTGAATGGTACTTTGGTTATCACAGTAGATAGTATTTGAGTATTCTGATTCGAAGCCACACTCTCCAAGTAACCCTTGCAACCATAAACATTGAGTTGCTGCATTTACAACTCCTCTGTACTCTGCTTCTGTAGATGAGAGTGCAATGGCACTCTGTTTCTTGCTTGACCAGCTGATTGGCCCCTCTACAAGCATGAACACATATCTTGATGTGGACTTTCTGTCTATGCTATCACCTGCCCAATCACTGTCAGTAAACCCAATCAAATCAAGATCATATTTAGCTTTATAGAAGATCCCATGTGTCCTTATTCCCTGAACAAAGTTAAGGATCCTTTTGGATACTTTAAAATGGATCTCACGAGGCTGATCCATGTATCTAGAAGCCACACTTACTACATAAGAAATATCAGGTCTAGTATGTGTAAGATACAACAAACATCCAATCAATTTCCTATACAGTGTATTGTTTACCATAGGTGAAGAATCAGCTTCTTCAAGCTTCACTCCTAAAAGGAAAGGAGTTTTGCTTGGCTTGCAATCCTTCATTCTGAATTTGTTCAGAAAATCCAAGGCATACTTGGACTGGTGTACCTTGATTCCATATTTGGTTTGAGCAATCTCAAGCCCCAAGAATTGGCTTAAGAGCCCCAAATCTGTCATGGAGAAGGCTTGGTTCATTGCACCCTTCAAGGAAGCAATCTCATCCTTTGAGCTTCCTGTAATGAGAAGGTCATCAACATATAACAAAATGATCATTAATGAACCATTAATTAACTTCAAATAGACATTTGGATCTGATTTGCATCGAACGAAATTTAGTGATAGCAAGAAGCTATCAATCTTGGCATACCAAGCCCCGGGGGCTTGCTTTAGTCCATACAATGACTTCCTTAGCCTGCACACAAGAGATGGGTTAGTAGCAAATACTTGAGGCTGCTTCATGTATATCTCTTCAGTGAGATCTCCATTCAGGAAGGAACACTTTGCATCCATGTGATGTACCTCCCATTGCTTTGAAGCTGCAATGGCTAAGGCTAGCCTGATGAAGTCCATCTTTGCCACTAGTGCAAAGGTCTCATTGTAATCTATGCCATGAACTTGTGAGTAGCCCTTGTCTACCAATCTAGCTTTGTACTTTAGAGGTGAACCATCAGTAGCAAATTTGGTCTTGTACACCCACTTACACTGAAGTAGCTTCCTCCCTGGGGGAAGATCAACCAGCTCCCAAGTGTTGCTCTTCTGGAGTGAGCTGAACTCTTCCTTCATGGATGCTTGCCCTATTGGATCTCCTACTGCATATTCATATGTCCAAGGATCTGATTCCACCATCAGATAGCATTTCTCAGCAAACATAGGATCCTTCATGCATAGAGAACTATCAAATTGAGATCTAGTCCTCCTAGGGTCATTAGGATTCCCAGCTAGCTCTCCTGTTGCATGAATGGTCTTGGCTGCCCATTTTGGCCTTGTAGGGATCTTAGGATCCGCAATAAATTCATCAATATCAGAAATATCAGAATCAGCATGTTCAACAATCTCTTCACTTACTTTCAGAGGATCTGGTGGTGAAGAGGTTTCTCCAACTTCCACCGTTGCTAGGGGTTCTTCTTGAAACTGAACACACCTTTCAATGAAGGATTTGTTTGTGCTCAAATTTATCATCTTGTAACCTTTTGAATATTTAGAGCACCCAACAAATAGACACTCTTGGATTTGGGGCTACAAATCCTTTCTCTTTTCTGTCGGAATTCTAGCCCAAGCCCTTGAGCCAAAAATCCTGAAATGGGTCACATCTGGCTTGTGCCCACTCCATGATTCGAAAGGAGTCATACCATCAAGCTGTTTATGAGGCACCCTATTTTGGATATAGGCTGCACAGTTTATAGCTTCGACCCAGTACTTTGGTGGCAAAGTTTTGGCCTCCATCATGCATGTTGCCATCTCCTTCAGTGATCTATTCTTCCTCTCAACAACACCATTCTGCTGTGGTGTGTAAGGGATAGAATGCTGCATCTGAATACATGCATATGAATAATATTGAATAGAATCAGACTTGACATACTCACCACCATTTTCATATCTTAGGACCTTTAGTTTCCTTCTAGACTGGTTTTCAACCAAATCCTTAAAGAGTTTGAAGAGGCCAAAAAATTCAGACTTGTGTTTCAGGAAGTAAACCGAGCAATACCTGGAAAATTCATCTGTGAAATTCAATGCATATTTGGCTTGAATCATGGACATATGAGGGAATGGGCCAGCAACATCACTGTGGATCAACTCGAGGGGTGCATAGGTTCTCTCATGACTAGCTCTCTCAAATTTATGCTTTGGGTGTTTTCCTAGGATACAACCTTGGCAGACTCCTTTGGAAAATTTTATCTTTGGTAACCCTATGACCATCCCTTTTTCACTAAGATCAGAAAGATACTTGTAATTTAGGTGGCCAAATATTTCATGTGAAATCTTGCTTGCCTCATTAGCATGAATCAAAAGAGCATAGGGGTTTGAGTAGGGTAGGAAGTGTGAGAACATGTATACCTTCGAAGTATGATTTGCAACTCCTTTTGCAATGAATTTACCACTTGAGATCTCTGTGATCTCAACTTCATCAGGGGAGAATATCACCTTATTTGGAGACCCAGTGTGGGTCATCTGATACACTGATAAGAGGTTGGAGGCAAGACCAGGAACATACAACACATTGCTGAACTGACCATGATCAAGATCAATCCTCCCTTTGCCCAAACTTTCAGTGAGAGAGTCATCTCCCAGTACTATTGGTGGACCTTTCGACATGTCAAGTGAGGTGAAGGCCTCCTTGGTTGAAACCATATGTCTTGAAGCTCCTGAATCAATGATGAAACTAGGTGAGCTTGATGTGCTAGCAACCAATGCATGAACTCTCTCTGTGTCTTTTGAACTTGATCCTCCTTCTCTATTCTTTGAGCTATCTGGAAGGGAGATGCCATTCTTCTCCAGGAGTTTGGTCAGCATGTCTATTTTCTTCTTCATGCAGGAGCTCTCAGAATGATTGCCCTTACTATAGTATGTGCACTTGCTCATTTCTCCTTTGTTCTTCTTCTTCTGGTGGTTCTTCTTGGAGCCTTGAGGCTCCTCCGGAAACTTGTTCTTGTCTCTCTTATGCTCAGGTGGCTTTTTAGCTTTCTTTTTTCTTTTTGAATCCACCCTTGAATCTCCAGCAACCAAAGCTTGGTCTTTGGAAGGTTTGATGGTGCCCATCATCACCAACTTATCTTGTTCTTGTGTGAGAGATTCCATGAAATCTGTAAGGCTAGGCATCTTCCAGGTTCGAGCTGTCAACTTTGTGGCATAGAAGGTCGAAACAAACAATGAATAGTTAGGGCCAAGCTTTGAGAGTATGGACAAGACCAGCTGATCATCCTTCTTTTCGATCCCACATTGTTTTAGCTGCAAAACAAGTGCTTTGAACTTGGAGAAATAGAGTTGCAGGGATTCAAAGCTATTTGGACTCAGGGAGATCAGTTCATTTTCGATTTGATGTCCCCTCATCTCATCTATATTTCCAAAAATATCAACAAGCTTCTCCCATACTTCATTCGATGATGTCAATCCATCAAGATGGAAAAGGAGGTCTCTGGAAATACTCAGACACAAGAGACCATAGGCCTCATCCCTCCTGTTGTGCCATTTTATCTTCTCTGCAGCTACATTGGGCTTTGCTTCTGTTTCCATAGTCACTCTGTAGAGGCATTTTGCTCTCAACAGTATCTCCATCTCTACTTTCCATTCAAAGAAGTTGAAAGGAGTCAAGATGATCTTCTGAGATTGATCCATAGCTCAGAAATTGTCCCGGCTGTCAGTAGAAGGCTCCCAATCACTGATGTCAAACTTGCAAAACAAATTGGAAGGAGAGAAATCGATCTACAAAGGATTTGATACCATGTGGAAATTGAACCTAGTGATAGAACAATTACACTCACAACAATTATCAATTGTACATGCAAAATCACTCACAAAAGAGACTGAATATGGAGCTGAACACTAAACTGTATTGAATTAGTGTACAATAGACAACCCTGTAACATCATAGGCTACCACAATAAATAATTACATAAGGGATTCAAATGCATGAGGAGGCAATTCGAATCTAGTCAAAAGCAGGCTTACTAAAATTAAGCAAATCCCCCATAGGTGCATAAAGCAGTTTCCAAAACTGTCAAGGAGCTCACGAATTGGAAAAATCACTTGGGAAAGCTAAAAGGTAATGGAAGGACAACTCATACATGCTTTTCATAGGATAAAAGAGTGGAGGATGTGGAGGACAAAAAACTAGTTAACCTCACCTAGTCAAACTTTCCCAATTGCCTTAAAGCACTGAAAAAGCAGGAAATAAAGCAAAAAAAGGCAGAAGGGCACTAGGAAGGCCAGGAATAAACTAGATTTGATTCCATGAGCTTTCCCAAGCACTCCATGAGTCAAAATTAGCAAGTTTGACCACTATGGATGTGTAGATGACAACTTGCATAAGGTGGAACATGGAAACTAGGCAAATAAGACAAAAATGGATTAATTAATGTCTAAGGTAGCTAACTATGGGTTGATTATTCTAAAAAAATCATCCATATATACTTCAACACATTCATGTATAATATCAGAGAAAATTCCTAATACTGCTCGCTGAAAAGTGGTAGGTGCGTTGCATAAGCCAAATGACAAGACTCGATAAGAAAATGTTCCCCAAGGGCATGTAAAACTAGTCTTATCCTAATCTTCAGGTGCTATTAGAATTTGATTGTATCCACTATATCTGTCAAGAAAGGAAAAGTACTATTTACCTGACAGCGTATCTAACACTTGATCAATAAAAGGAAAATGAAAGTAATCTTTCAAAGTAGCTTTGTTCAGTTCCCTAAAATAAACAAAAATACGCCATTTCCCTGTAACTTTCTTCGAAAGTACTACTAAAGGAGATACCCATTTACTGTCGGAAATAGGATAGATAAAACCAGTAGTGAGGACTTTTTGTAACTATTCTTTTACTATATCCTTTAGAGTAGGATTCATCCTCCTCTGTGGCTGCCTTACAGGTGATATGCTTGGATCCATATAAATATGGTGAATACAATTATCAGGGTGTATACCCTTCATATTGGTGTATTCCCATGTGAATGCTCCAGCTTGTTTCTTAAGAACTTTAAGCAGCTATGCTTGTTGGTTTTCACTTAATCCAACATTTATATGTAAGGATTTTTTAGGGCCAACGTCACAAGGTATGGTATATGGTCATGCATGCTCTTCAATTGTGAAGACACATAGTGTTTCTGTAAACATTTAGAGAGCTATAGTCTCTTGAAAATCATCTACAAAAATATGATCATGTTGAGCAAAGGATTGAAGGAAATCTGTACAGGTTGTTGAAGAGACAAACTGGTTTAATGCATTCTCAGTGGTATGCTCTTGAAGTGCTAAGGAAAAATCACTAGGAAGGGAGAGATAATCAAAGTCTTCATCCCCAAAAGAACAATTTAACGACCATGAATTTTTAGTTATTGGTTGTGATGAGGGGTATAAAAGAAGTCTTTGTGTGGACAACCCATTGGAAATAGTCATCTCTCCATCCCTACACCCTATAAAAGCATTTGCAGTGGCTAACCATGGTCTTCCCAAGATAATAGGATGTACTTTAGAAGGATCCTTTGATTCTACTACCATAAAGTCCACAGGGTATTCCCATGAAGCTACTGATACAACAATGTCATCCAGGACTCTAGCAAGTTTTACCATAGTGCGATCTACTAGTTCTAGGATGGAAGGGGTAGGTCGAAGAAATTGTCCTAACTGTAAAAATTTTAAAAATGTGGTGGTCATCATGTTAATAGTGGATCCTAAATATATTAATGTATTCTCTTTGGCGGTGTTGTTTATAATTATAGTCACTACTGGGGTTCTTGGATTTGTATATTTTGCAAGTCGAGACTCACTTGTCATACATTCAGACATTTCTTCTGTAACATGAATTGTAAGAGGGTCCTTTTGCTTATTTCCTGGGCGTTTAATACATAGCTCTTTTATTACCTTACTATAGATAGGTATATCTTTGATAGGTTGTGATAGATGGATCTTAATACAAATGTTCTTTAATTCATCCAAAATGTTATACTCCAGATGAACTACAGGTTTTTCTATTACTAATCTTTCTGGAAATGGAGGAATTATTTGTTCCTGAATAGTTTCTTGTGGAGGATGGGTGTGTACCAGAACCTTTGGAATGGTCACATCCTCCAAAATAGCATCATTCATGGGTTCACTTGAATCTTCTTCTTCTTCATTTGGTTCTTGAATGATGACTGATGACTTGGGTTTATTATTCACAACTCTTCCCGATCGTAATTGAATTTCATGTATAGGTACAATCAAGATAAGGAACGAGGGAATAGTTTGCAACTCAATGTTGTTAAGAGCTTGAGTTGGTTTATTGTTAGGGTTAGGTATCGGTTGTGCAGATAATAATGTCGTTCGAGGAGGATTTGAATTCTGAAAGTGATGAGGTTGTTGTGCGTTAAAATGAACTGGCCGAGGTACAAATTGAGGTGGTATTTGCTGGAAATTTGTTGGATTTTGAGGATAAGGATGATTAGGTGCAGGAACAAGTTGTGGCTGAGGATATGGTTGTCCTGTCCATCCTTGTGACCAATATTTCTATTGTGGAAATTGAGGAGGAGGATACTGGGATGGCCAATTATGCCAGCTATAATTGTTCCATTATTGAGGTGGTTGATACAGAGGATAATAGGGTATAGGTTGTGGTGAAAAGTTTGGATATGCTGGTTGGTCCCTAGGTTGCCAAGGAGGCCTCCTAGATGTTTCAGCTACATCCCCACTCTTATAGATGGCTTGCAATCTAGGCAAGGATGGGAAGTTATCTGTTGGATGCTCTTCTGTACAGATGTGACATACAGAGATGTTGTTTAATGGACATTCCCTTTGGGGATGTTTAGTTCTACATATTGGACAAAAGATGCTCATTGCTGCTCGTTCTTCATCCTGCCTTTTCTTGGATTGTAAAGCATCTATTTGGGAACCCATTGCTCCTAAGATATCAGTCTTAAAATTCTCCAATAGGTTTCATAACTCTACTCTTGTAACTCTACTCTTGCAACTTCCCCCCTACTCCTAGAATAATTTTTACACATCTCACCGATCTGTGCAAAAGTTTTATGAGAAATATCACGAGCTGCCATGAGATTAAGAATCTCTAACAAGTCCTCAGAGATTCCCTTAAGGAAAAGTGTATGTACTGCATCTTCTCGAAGGTCATTATATTTAGACTTATGTAATGTATAAATAAACCTCTCGATATAATCTTCCAGGCTCTCATCTTCAAGTTTTTGTATCTTGAATGTATCATATCGAGAGTTCTTTGGTTTGCAATATTCTTGATATTTCCGCAAGAATGAGGTTTTCATATCATCCCAAGTCTGGATAGAATATTCTCATAATGCCATGAACCATCTCAAGGTGGAATCCTTGAGTGTAGAGGGAAAGAGTTTTAGTTTGTGATCGTCTTGTAGATAATTGTAAATCCTACAAATGATATCAAACTTGAACAAGAATGTGTCTGGGTCCTGATTTCTTTTTCCATAGAAAGTAGGCAAGGAGGAAGGAGGGATGTTTTTCATAGTTACATCCTGCATTGTATCTAAGATAGGGAACCCGAAGTTAGCCTTAGTTCAATTTTCCCCTTCTCCTTCTTCATTCCTAACTTCATCATGATCTTTGTCTTGTCCCCGTCTCTCCATATAAGCTGGATTCTTAACAGAAATATACCTAGGAGGCTCCTTTCGAGCTGATAAGGAGGCGTCCCAACGTTCTTTTCCGGGAGAGATTTTCCTCTGATCAACTGTGTTTTTATTAAACCCTAGAGGGATTGTAGGTTCTACTATAGAAGTTTCAATTTGTGAAATAACTGGATCTACTGAGGTTCCAAAGAGAGCTTTTACTTGAGTAGGATCAACAAAGTCAACAAAATTCAAATCTCCTACTAGTGAAAAAGTTGTTTTAATTGTATTTGAAACTAGTAGAGGGCTAAGGGTTTCTAGTGGATGATATTCTTGAACTTCCTTAAGAACAGGGTCCTTTGGACCTTCTGCCAAGGTTCCTTCTCCTTCTATGGCTTCTCTAGTAAGATATTCTAATGGAGTTTCTTTAGGTTTCAGAGTAGAACTACTTCCTATAGGCGTATTTCGATACCTTTCTGGTGAGTTAGTAGTTGGGGAATTACATCCCCTACGGTAGTTAGTGGGGATTTCAATAACTTTTTTGGTCTTGATAAATATACCCTGAGAATCTCTAATTCTACTCATGAAAGACTTTTGAACTAAAGAAAACCTATGCTACTATTGTTGTTGGATTTGGGGGCGCCTGTTATAACAGATGCACAGGTTCTTACCTCTCTCTTACCGCTTCCCTGTTACCAACCTATTACTAAACTTCATAAAAAATTCTACTCTACCTTCCAGAACAACTCCTCAGAAATAGCGCCAAAATTATTGGGTGTTATAATGTCTAAATTAATCCACCTATTCTTTAATTATCAACCGGGGTTGGTAAGCTTAGAGTTGACAAAAAATATATGCGAAGGTAGAGAGTGTCGTGTAAATATTTTAACAAACAAAAGATCCAAAGATCTTTCAAACTGAAAAACTGAGTCAAACTTCCTAAAAATACAATTAAGGTAACTAAACTGAGATAAAAGATTAACTAAACAAATAATCTATCTTATAACTTTGGACTGAAAAAAGATATAATCAGCAAATTACTTATTCAAACGGAAAACTAAATTGCAAGGAAGAATTAACTTATACGCAACTAGAAAACTTAATAGATAAAACTTAATAAGGAAAACTTAAAAAGAAGCAAGTAGAAAACTTAATAAAGAAAACTTAAATAAAAGAAGCAAGTAGAAAACTTAAGAAAGAAATATCTTCAGATTCTGTCGTACAAGTTCTTTCAACAATAACACAATCATAAAAAGACAACCTAAACACATACTAAGGAAAACACTAAATCTCGCATGCAAACAAATAAATCAATTCAAAAGGAATAGACACAAAACCATACAACCATAAGACAAAATCAGAAACAAAACTTAAGAATAACTTAAACTACGTTCAAAGTAAAAGACGTAAGGAAAATGGTAAAACTTTGATAAATAATTTAAAACAACTAAACTTTAACTTAAATGTTAAAAAAAACTATTATTTAACTATTACAGACAAAGAATAATTCAAACATTAACAAAACAGAACTGAAAACAATCTTAAAATACATAAAAAACACTAAAAACAGAACTAAAGGATGAATGATAGACTAAACTGTGGGTCTGCAAGGATGGCTGAATAATAGACTGAATAGGCTGTCTGAATGACAGGATGCATAGTAAAAATGGTAAAAACTAACCTAAACGAACTAATCTTTAGCTGAAGCCATGCAGATGTAATTCTAATGCATTGGAACAGTAACTAAACCTATTTAACAGTAAATTAACCTTAAACTAATTCATGAACAAAAGGAATCATTTGCATATTAAACTAATAAATAAACTGGAAATTAACTTGCATAAGTCCAAAACAGGAAAGGAACTAACACAATTGAATCTATTCTAAATTCATGAAAACAACTTATTCTATATTCTTGAAAAAAAAGACTGAAAGTAATGCTGGAAATGAAAATAACTGGAAACAAAATGACTAAAAGAAAATAATTGAAAGCAAGCTATGCGCGCATCTAACTAATTAACTTTTGAAATAAAACTAAGTTAATGTATTGCAGAAAAAAATAGAATAGCATTTACTATAATCTAATGGAAACAAACTAGAAATTAAACTAAACTAGCTAAATAGAAAAGAAACTAAGCTAAACAAAGAAAATGAACCTCTGGTTGATGAGGGGCCCTCTCAGCAATCAAGGGTGATGTCTGGCTAACCTCTACTTAAACGCAATCTTCAACAACAATGCATACAACTCTTTATTCAGATGGTGGAACATAAATAAAAAGTTCAAGAGTAAATTACGACAAGAACTCTTCTCCTAACTCTATTGACTGACTGATTTTCTAGCTAGCTGAGCACTCTCAGAGAGGGTACTTTATATAATTATTTATAGGAGTGAGCAAGTTGACCCTTTAGAGGTCAACTACTCTCTAAATTTAGCCGATCTTTAAAGCGTTTAATTGTCCACATACCAATGTGCAAGCATTCTCCTTCTTCAGCACGAACAGTCTTCAAATGTCGCGCATAGGCTTCTCTTCAGTGTGAATGATCTTCAGATGTGGCGAACATGATCCTTCCTTATCACAGCAGATGACTGATGGCGAATAGAGGAGAGTGTAGTGGCGCATCTTCTATAGCATGGGTTGAATGCAATAGTCCAACGCATGGATGGTTGATGTGGTGGCAAGTAAAGGAGAATGCAGGCTGGAGAACAATCTAGAACATGACTTCATCACCCAGACGCATGGATAACGGTTCGTTGGCAGCTGGTTCATGTTTTAAATGGCCGGATTTAATTATCAGCAACACGTAGTTTGATAGGCGATCTGGATGGAGTGCTGAACGGAAGGCTGGGATGTGAGTTGGATATGCTGGGCATCGATCTAGGGTGAGCGGAGTGCCAATCTGCTAGTGTGCTTTAGAACTAGAGTGTATAGCAACTCGTCTCAACATTTGGAAAACCACCAGCGAGTTTCATGCAACGAGCTGAATGACGAGCTGGACATGCTGTGTGAAAAGTAGGTTGGATGCATTTTGCATATTAACTTGGCCCAAAAGGATTATAAAACCCATAAACAATTATACAAACTAATTAATACATCAAATATGCTTCAATAATGTTATTTTTAATTAATAAAACCATAAAAGAATGATAATAATAAAATAATTTTATATAAACCTTAAAAACACATACCTGAAGTTGAATAATAATCTGCATGACATAAAACATACAAAAGATGATAAAATATGTATTTAAATGAATATTTTATCTGCCAAAAATGATAACAAATTGAGGATCAACAGCTATGCTCATATTATCACAACATTTTCTTTTAAACCTCCATTGCATTCCCTAAAAAATGGTTTTAAAACTAAACCTCTGAATGGAATATCCAATATTATATTGACACCATCAATACCATAAACCGGTAAATAGTCCTATCACACTGCCAATATTTCTTTAAACCTTGTGTAGCTTTGACTACGATATGGTCTCTCGATAGTTGATCTGATTTGCGATCAATCTAAACTCTTCAACATACACCTTGGAAACCCAATGGACTTTTGTGCCCAAGTTCTGTTCGATATGCAACTTAACCGTCACTTAAATCTTTCAATTTATTAGGAACTCGATTCACTCTAAAAATATACAACCACCGTAGATTTGTTGTCTGCATCCTCCACCGCAAAGAACTACGAATTTCTTATTCGGGTTGAAACAATTCCACTCAATTTCCTATTAATTTTGCCTAAACAAGAATTTCAATAAGAAATTCAACCTCAATTCAGTTAAAAACAATTCATTCTATTGAATCTTGAAAATCGATTTACAGAGAGAATATTAGCCTCTGTTTGGCTCCAAGAAACTTGATAGTTTCGAGCTCCCTCCCACTCGATTCTCTTGAATCTTATGAGCTATTCCCAACTCTGTAGCTCCACCCAGCGTTCCAACTAATCCAAATTTCGATCTTATCAAGCTTAATATAAATACCCTTCAAAGACTTGCTCATTTATGCATATAGAAATTATAGAAAATAGCATATATACAATTCAATAATCATTCAACGCGTTCATCTACAAACCTCAAATTGGCATTCATTGTTTATCAACATGTAAACGGAGATAATACATAGTCCAACAACATTTAAATTGTGATTTTTATTAACCAAATTTAACAACTAGAAACTCCATGGGCAACAACACAGAAAGGGAATACATAGCCCTAGCCTTCAACCTATCTGAACTCCTCTCTACACCCATAGGCTTACAATTTATACAAAAAAGCTTAACTTCCAGCACACCAAACTAGGTACTACAATATAGAACTAATTATAATAAAAAAAACTTGACCCTATCTTAAATATGACTCATGATGTAAACATTTAAAGCTCCATTGAGACGCTACCGACAATCGTGGAGTTGGTTACATGATTCATCACTAGCCTAATGACTTGACATCTTCTAGAAAAACTATAAACTATAGAACTTTTACAATAAAATTATATTGAAATTTATTATTGGGATAGGGCCAAGACTCGAAATTCTGAACCACATATGATTTGTCATAGATGATAAGATGCCCCTGTATCACAACCAAATAAAATTTCTTCCTGAAGATCAGGAGAAGACAACTTTCACTACACCATGGGGGACTTTATGTATGCCAAAATTCCTTTTAGGTTAATGAATGCAGAAGCTACTTTCTAGATGGAAATGTATATATCTTTTGCTAAGGAGAAGGATAATTTTGTTGTAATTTATATGGATGATATCACAGTTTATTCCAAATCTTACAAGGATCACATAAAACATATGGAAAAAGTATTCTTAAAATGCAGGAGGTATGGTATTTCTCTCAACCATAGAAAGTCTATTTTTTTCTGTGAAAGAGGGGAAATTGTTGGGTTATATTATTTCAAAGTATGGGATTAGAATTGATCCAGACAGAGTAAAGGCTATTCTGAAAGTAGAGGAACCAAGGAATAAGAAGGAGGTTCAACCAATCATTTTTCAAGTAAATTTCGTAAGGATATTTATCCCTAGTTTTGTAGAAATATTAAAAGGAAATCAAATGCACTGTAGAAGCTAGGAAATATTTTGATAATATAAAAAAATAAATCACAGAGGCCCCTATTTTAGTGAGTCCATATTTTTCTAAATATTTATGGAGTTTTTCTGCAGAAGAATCAACAAAATGTTGAACAACCCATTGCTTTCTTTAGCAAGATGTTGAGAGATGAGGAGTTAAAATATGACATCATAGAGAAAAATTCCTATGCCTTAGTAAAGTCCTTGAAACATTTTAGAGTGTATATTTTACATTCCCATATTATAGCTTATGTACCCAGCAATGTAGTGAAGAAAATTCTTACTCAACCTGATCCAGAGGGAAAAACAAGAAAATGGATAACAGTTCTGCTGGAGTATGATTTGCAGACCATGCCTACAAATTTGGTGGAAGGACAGGGGCTAGCAAAGATGATGACTTATTCAAATTGTGAATCCTTACAGTTGAATTTATTATATAATCATTCAAATTAGTTGGACTATGGATTGTAGGTGATTATATATTTCACTTTATTTCCTTGATACAGTGATATTGTCTATGTTTTACAGAACTTACAAGCACCTCCAACTTCAAGTAAAACCAGAGCTATATCAGTGAATTTAAAGGAAGCAAAGTTTTGTATCATGAATCAATATTTATATTGGAAAGATCCAAGAGGTATTTTTCTCAACTCTTTACTAGAAAATGAAACCCAACTGACTATGAAGGAGTTTCATCAAGGAGACTATGGAGGGCATCACTCTTGGAAAGTAACCGTTAACAAAATTTTGAGGGTCAGTTTCTATTGGACCACCATGTTTTCATATGTTTATAAATAGATCACAACCTACCACTAGTATCAAATATTTGATGGGAAAAGAAAGCTACTACCTTTTCCACTTAATCCTATTTCAGTGGAAGCTAATTTTCAGCAGTGGGGGTTAGATTTCATTGGAGAAATTAACCCAAATTATTCTGGCCAGCATAGATGGATCCTGACTGCAACTAATTATTTTACCAAGTGGATTGAAGCTATACCTACCAGGAGGGCTACTGATGTTGTTCTCATGGATTTTTTGGAGAATAATATTTTCTCAAGGTTTGGGTGCCCTAGAATACTTGTGATTGATAATGCACCAGGTTTCAAGTCTAAGAAGATGATAAAATTTTGTCATAAATATCTTATCAGTCTGAATCATTCTACTGCATATTATCCTTAGGGGAAAGGGTTTGCATAATTTTCTAATAAAATTTTAGTGAGACAAATCAAGAAGTTGTTGGAAGAAAAAAAGAGAGCCTGGCACACAAAATTGATGTATGCTTTCTGGGAAGACATAATAAGCAATAAAAGAGCTATTGGTATGTCTCCCTTCCAACTAGTATGTGAGGCAAAGGTGGTATTTCCATTTTCTTTAGGTTTTCCTATAATGAAGCTCTTATAGGAACACGAGGAAGGTAGTATTTCCATTTTCCTTAGGTTTGCCTATAATGAAGCTCTTATTTACATAAAAAGGAAAACATAGTTTTGAGTGGTTAAGTTTTTGAAAGGTTTGTACAAAGGATAATTTGGAACTGTTCTGTGGGTTCTTTGCTACCTCGCGTGTACCTCATAGGGAGGATAGCATCTGTAGTTGGAGCTAGTTGTTAGCATTGTTTTGGTTAACAGTTAAGAGGAGCATTCTTAAGAAGAAATAATCTTATGATATAACAAATTTTGATAAAAATGATCGAAAGGTGTTAAATCCATGATCAAGGTCTTTATTCTTTAGAAAAATATGGGAAAAACTTTAAAAAGAGGTTAAAAATGAAAATTCACGCTTGTGGTATATGCTGAAAAGTTTCAATGCTTTATATCTTTAAATGACAAGATATACAATGAATTTGAAATCCGCTCTCAAAATATGCAAGATAAAAGTGAAATTAATGATTGGTGGAGGAGTTTAAAAAAAAGACTAGATCTATGGTCAAGGGAAAAGGTAAAAGAAATATACAACACAAGTTAAATCTGCTAACAAAAGTTGCGTGAAAGAAATAATTTTCATGATCAATAGAATGTTTTAAAGTCCCACCTAAATCTAAGGCAGAGGTCTAGAGAGTGAAATATTTATGGTACAGGAGGATTCCATTGTCAGAAGATGCATGGAGAAAGTCAGGTTGAGGATCAACAAATTTATTTAAAGCTTATCCTTATTTGACGATGGAGATCGGTGGATGGTGAGATCGACGGTGGAGATCATCTCCATTGGGACAAAATGTACACTTGATGTTTAGTTGGGATATGGAGGAATTGTTAAAGGGAGGCATCGATCAAGGGTCAGGATTTGAAGCAGATGAGATCAACCACTTTCAGATAATCTGCTAATGAAAGTTATACATTATTTTACACTTTAGATGGACAACGAAAAGTAAAAAGAGAATTACATAGGATATATTAAGATCTATGGTGGCAAATGAAGATTTGGTAGATCGACGGTGGTAAGAAGGTCCACTAGAGGAAATTGTATAGAACATAAGAAATAGGTTGGGAAGTGGAGCAGGAAAAGGGAAAGGTTAACATGCGATCAAGATCAATGGTCTAGAAGGAAGGTAAGATAAATCCACGGACATAGAAGAATTCACTTGTGAGAAGTACATGAAAGTTAGCAGAGAATTCTACTAATGGTAAAATAAAAACCACTCCTTTGCTATAAAACCATTATAGAGAATATTATAAAAGGTGTAGGGCATGAAGTTGAAAATTATTTGTCTTTTTGTGTTGGGAGAAGAAACACTATTTTGTGTGGACAAATCCAAGTCAGACAGATACCTATCCAGTTATCAGCTTTCTAGGTAGGTTGTGTTTTTACCCATCACTTAGTATTTAAACATGGATAGTGGAGGAGAACTAGAGGCTCAGGCCTCGAATTTCAAAAAATTGTCGAATGTTTAGAGGACAAGGATAAAAAAATATTTGACACCATTTGATCCTTCATCCCCATTAGCCAATTAAAAACACAATTGGATGCATTTAAAGACATGGGTACTGATCTGCATAACATTTTCTAGTCTCACTTTTACTACTTCTATTCAGACCAAACCCATAGTTTTCCTGATTTCATTGACTAGTGCGTCTCTAATTATTCTTATTTCAAAATATCAATTATGGATGGAACCAAATCCAAGATTATATGTCCTGTCAATGCATTAGTTTTTCGATATTCCCACACAGTTCCACCTACCTTCACCCAAAAATGATAAGAGTTAATTGAAGAATACCTAATCCAATTTTTCAGACATGCTACTATTGAACAAAAAAAACATTTCTTTTTAAAGTGTTTCAGGTTATATTCCTCCCTTGATATCAACCATTTCCCTTAGATGTAAACTTGTTTAATAAAGAAACCAAGATAATCATTTCAATGATGAGTCAGTACTTAGGGTTCGATACAAACATGTATATTCCTGAGTTTTTAATGAGTTTGTTGTTCAGAGTCAGTATGAGTCAGTTAGAGTTTCAATTTCTTCCAACACCATGCCTTAAATTTTATGAATTCCTAGCTGAAAGTATTCACTCTCAGCTAGTGAATTTCTATAACATCAAACACTTAAGATTCCAGTCCTATTTGATCAGAATGATCTTGTTCTTTAATGAGGAATATTTATAGTTACCAGAAATGGTTCTCACAGATGAAATCAGTAGTAATTTTTTAAATTATATGAATTTGTTGATGACCAAGTTCTATAAAGTTTTCTTCTAGAATAAACTACCCAGACTACTACCATTGATGAAAGAGACTCTATAATTTACCCCACATAGGAGGATATGCGGCTGGTTCCTATTGGAGGAACACACTATTATTAGAGTGTATGGATTTACTAAAGAGCCATACATTTTTCCATCTTTTCTCACTCCTAGGGTATTTTCTTTGGAGCCTATAATACAAAAATTGATAGTGAAAAATGAGCATTTCATCAGTTTTAGGAAGGCTTCAGAAATAAAATTCCCATGGGTAGTTGGTCCTTTTATTATAAAGAGTAAAGTTGCACTTCATCTGGTGGAGAGTTGATTAAAAGGGATGGATTTTAAAACTGCTTTTGCAGTAAATTATGTTCCTCTCCATGTGATCTCAACAAGAAGACAAGTGAACATGAAAAAACATTTTGAACACCAAGAGGTTGAAGGGTTGGCTGAAAAAAAAATTGGTCAGATTAGCTAGAGCCAATAGAGAATGTTGAAGCCCCGCAAGCAAATCCATTGGCAGTGGTGAAAACCACAGAAGTAATTGCTCCCATTGCAAGCAGTTCAGATGCAACAACTAAAAGGAATTTTTCAGAAGCTATGGATATAGAAGAAGAAGAGGCAAGTTTAGAGACAAATACAAGAAAAAGAGTTGAAATTGAAAGAGAGTTAGTGGAAGTTGTCAAGACTGAAGCTCAAAAAAACAAGTAAAAATAAAGATACTAGTCTTTGAAGTGCAACGAATGAATTTTTAGAAGTTCCTCAAACATATACTGAAAAATTTAAATCCAGAGATGAATTGTATGACAAATATAAGAATGATAAAGAGACATCCATAGATAAATATTTAAAGTTGTATGAAAATGTTAGAAACAATTCTAGTAAAGATATTTCTTTAGTGACTATCACCGACCATGCTAAGAACACTTTGAACCTAGCGGTGGCCACCAAGAATAAAGTAGATGAAATGAGATTAAATTTGGAAAATACCCTAGTACCAGATATGATCCGCTTACAAAAGTAGACTAGGGATGTAATTTATAGTAATTTTTTGAAATCCACTTTAAAAGTATCAAAATTATAGTCTACAAAGAACAAGATTGAGAATCAGTTAAGGCACGAAAGGGTAGAAAATAAAGCATATCGACAACATATCAAGAAGCTTCAAGGGGATCTTTTGTTCATCGATAATGAGGCCAATAAAGGGGAAGTCACACAAAAAATACCTGCAAAAAAAGAAAACACCATTAAGTTGTTAAAAAAAAATTGAAGATACCTGCTTCACAGTTGATTCTGGATTCATATTTGAATGAATTGGAGAGGGAAAACGAGTTATTATCTAATGAACTAAGTGACAAAAAAGAAATATTGCTGATGAGAGAAAAGAATGAGAAAAGAGAAATTTCTTTTGGTTACAAATGTTAATATTTTAAAACAAAAACAATCTTCTTTGGAAAAGGAGATTGAGGATAAAAGAAAAGAAGATGAAGTATAGGCAATTCATTCTAGTGCACATACAAGTACATAATCTATTGTGCAGGCTATGTCCTAGGTGAGTTTGAGGGACTTGGAAATTGTTGGCTTGAAGAGCCAAAATAAAAATCTGGATGATGCAGTTCCAAAAAATGAAGAGGAAAGAAAAGTATTAGAAAATAAATATAAATAACTGCTAGAAAATGATAAATTGGTAAAGCAATTGTTTGGGAAATTTCCAATGCAAGGGGCAAGGCATATTATTTGGGATATGATCATAGCTGAAGCTGTTAATATTAGGCCTTATTTAAACTATATTTTGGACAAGGAAATGGTCATAAATGTTGATAAACAAAGTTGTACTGCAGTTAAAGAAGCCTTAAATAAGAAGCCCTTATATACAAACAAGAACACAATTAATTTCCTTAATGCTTTATTAGAGGATGATTTGAGAAATATGGGAATAAAGGATAGAATCAGAGGGATCACCTGGGCCAGAAAGGTGGTGGGAAAGCATCAGCATATAGACACTGTGCAGGCCAAAATTGACATTATGCAACATCTAGTAAAGGTTTTTAAAATTTCATTTGTGTCACTCTTTCAAAATGGTTTGCCTTTCTTTTGGGAGGAAGGTGGTAGACTATTCTCTCATGTTGAATATCAAGCTCTGCAAGTGAAATGCAGATTGGATCATAAAAAAATTGAGGATATGAACTAGTCATTTCTAGGAAAAACTGTGGTGGATAAATTGGCAGTGTACTTTGAAATAATTAACACTTTCAAAATTGTTTGTACTCAACTATTAAAAATTTTGTATGTGGATCACGTAGAGCTACCAATACTAGCTAAATAAATGGCCAGTGTAGAGCTTCCAACTACTGATTAATTGAAGATAATGGAGAAATTTGGAAGGACAAAATAAAGATGCATCAATGAAGGAACCTTGAGGAATGTTGAATACTAGTTTATTTAAATTTTGTAATAAATTTATGAACAATTAGTTTGTTAAGAAGAAAATGACGAATGTAATAAGGTAGTTATTTTTCTTATTTTTAGCATAGAAGCAGTTATTATCTCAAGGAGCGTATTTTGTATTTAAGCAACATTTTGTAATGTATTGGGGGTTGGAACCTGTGAGGAAAACAAAGTATTGTAAGAGAGTTTCAAAGATCAATAAAGATTTCAGATCCGAGCAGGTTTTTGCAGAGATTCTTGTGTTATTTACTTTGCAATCTGTACTTTCTCTCCTTTTGTGCATGTGTTTCCTGTTTACCTTTTCGTTTTGTCATCTTTTCATGCTTGAATGAGTTTATATTGGGTTAGAATTCATAATCATATGCTCCGATCCTTTTCTTTCAAGCATTCACAAATATTTTCCACTAAAGTTAATATTTCGTTAGATGCCCATATTAATGGACAATCTCTAATTCCTCTTTATCACCAGAGAACCAACGTTTTGACTGTGAAGGAGTAGCTACCCTTCCTATGTGTAAAATTCCATTGCAAAGCATTGTTGTTTCTTGTTTTTCATATATGAATCCATGCCCAATGAGTAGCAGTTTTAGCCATAGTTACTATTAAATTTTATTTCTTTTCAAATATTTATGGCTTGTGAGTTTATTTATTGAGAGATCCCTCTCTAGAAAGAAAGAGTCCAACTTTCTTCCTAAATATTGGTTTTGTGGTTACCTTGGGTTTATTCTTTGAAAAACAGGGTTAAATTCTAAGTGCTAAGACCCTAATAGAACCACGTCCTCCTCCTACATGTGCTTTATGCGATGTTCAAGGCCATGCGACACACAATTGTCTTGATTTACCAATCCTTTGCACACATATGCACATAGTAGTCGAGATCGATGACGCTCCAATTATCAACGTACCAACCATACCTACGGTTAAAAACAAATCGCTACGAACCAACCACCCATGTGTAGTTTGTGGCCTATATGGTCATTATTCACACCATTACCCAATCTTACCCGAGTACTGGTTGCTCCTCAGTGACCTTTGCAATCACTCCCATGAGTCTGAAATCACCTTCCTTGAGGATATCTACCCCTGTGTCATTTTCCTCAAACACCAATAACACCATTTATACGATATCTACTTTTAGTTTTCCTTCCCGCTTATCGATCGCAACAGATCCCCCAGATCTATCTTGACACCACTTTCGTGACAATGAAGAGATCCTTAAAACCACCACCAGTTTTACCCCATTTCACTTAGTCCATAGTGTGGAATCGATTCTTCCCTTGAATTCCAGATACTGTCACTTCACCTTGTCGTCTAACTTCTACCTAATACTTCACCATCAGAAAAATGACTACTTATGATTGAAAAAAATGATGAGGATCATCACACTGCTCTCCAAATGATCGAAGCAACTAAGACCTGGTCGAAGTCCCATTATGACTCCCACATCCACCTGCACACCTTTGGTGAGGGGGACCTTGTCCTCGTTTATGAATAAGCCCACGATAAGACTGGAAAAGGGAAGTTTGAATCCATGTGGTATGGCCCTTATGTCATCCATCGATGTCTCGTCAAGGGGGAATATCTCCTTGATAAATCTGATAGTATCCTCTTGAAGAATCACTACAATGGGATCTATCTCAAGATATTCTATGCCTAAAGTCACCCACCCTGTATACCCTTGTATCATATTTTTTCATTCTTGTTTTAAATCATTTTACCACGAGTCTCACTGTTTTTTTCCTTGGTTGATCCAGATGGATCCTACCTTTCCTTTCTATGTTGGTTTTGCTGATGATGCAAGTATATGGTCTCCTAATCTCGCCTCAGATGCGTGGGTCATTTATTCTTGTCACATGAGTTGATCCATATTGACAAAATGTGTGTTGGTCTTTCTACCAATAATCAGGCTGAGTATGATGGTGTCGTTGGTCTCCTGACCTCCTTCCTTGACTTGGGTATTCTTTTCCTTGATGTCTTCCTAGAATCCCAACTACTTGTCGCTCAGTTGAATAACTGCTACCGGGTATGCGATCTCTGTCTCATTTGAAATTTCCTACGCACTAGACACTTGGTTAGACATTTCAAATCCATTTCATTCATGCATGCTCCCAGAAGTCTCAATAGTGTAGAATACCAAATGGCTAATGACGTTCTAGAGTGGCACATCAATAATCACATATAGGAAATAAAGTGCATCATGCATACATATGTAATATATATCATATAGGTATACCCATAATCATAAAAAGAGACTCATAAAAATACATAAAAATACAAAAAGGTGCATCCACGTGCATAAATATCATAATAATGTTCAGTACAAAATGAGAAGCTCCACAGGATTTCTCGTCTAATCATACATATCATACAAAATTCCCCATGCTCAAATGCATTGGGGGAAGCATCACATGTTGCTAGTCTAATTCATCCTCCTCTGATTTAGTTTCCTCCTCCTCCTCCATCAACACATTACCCTGTGCTGCTGGTTTGACATACTCAACAACAATGATGATCCTCCTCATCAGAGAGACCCAATCTAGAGAAGCTCTGTAGCACATGGTGATCATATTTTTGTCTAGGTACTACCACCCATTGTTGGTGACCCCTTCCAATAGCCACTCGACGTCCAGCCGTAGTGAGTCCTATTTCTCACACCCCTACCTCCTTTTCCCGTGATCGAGTGTATCTAACCCCTCCACCCTACCCCTGCATCGTGGGTACCTTGTTGGAGGGTGTGGTCCAACATTTGCATATGCACATAGTATGTCATCAGTATCTACCACATGTATGATCTAGCTATCACTATACTAGTAAACTATATATGAATGAAACCACATAGAGTCATTTATACATATTGTCGGGTCCCTAGACCTGTCCTGAAGGTTGAGGCATCTCCACATCTCTCGAATAGTCCATCCCATCATATGGATAATCCTTTGTAAGGATAAGAAGCTTCCACCACTGTGAAAAACGCTCTCGGGTGAAGAAACGACCTACTAGAATACCTCCCTCCTTGTTTTTCTGGGCCATTTCTTGAAGTTACCTCGATTTGTATACCACCATGCAAATCAAACCTTGTATGTATTGACATGTTCATGAGCCATACACTCCATCCATAATACAAATTAGCCCTATTTTAATGCCATTCACCATCCCGCAAGGAGGCCCCATCAGTGTTCCACTATTATTTTTTAACCATATCATCCATGTTTACAACATCATCCCTTTTTGGTACATCAAGCACTTTCTCCTTGCTTGACTAACCATTGCAAAGTTTCTATTAATCTCTTTTTTGACTCCTAAAAGAATGGAAATATTATCGAGAAGACTTTCTTCCTTTCATGCTTGTTAAAGTTTTAAAGGGGTGTCTATGTGGCCTCATTTATCTCCTTTTTCGGACTACGTAGACTATTTAAATAAAAGGACCACTCTGGGACCTCCAGGAAAGGAATGTTTCCCTTTGTATCCTTTTACGCTTTTTTGGACATTGGGACCATAACTTGCTAAAAAGCTCACTATGGGTTGTATTTAAGCTCTTTTCCAACCCTCTCATAAAGAAAATATCGCCAATCAAACTTGGTTTCGTTCATGATCGTAAAAGTATTTGAATGACCTTCCAATAAGTATAGGTTTAACCTTTTTCATCCTTGTTGGAATACCTATGGAAAATAAGTCTCTCTGCCCCCTTCGGTTGGGAGAGCTATCCTTTGTACACTTTTATCCCTTTTTGGACTTAGGAGACTATTGTACGGAAAAGAGACCCCACTGGAGTATTCTTCATGTTTTTAGACTTTCTAAACATAAAAAAACCATCGAACATTTAATGTCTTGGTCTCAACAAAAATCCATGAGATAGTATCATATTGAGCACACTTCTATCCCATATTTGTGCTCCTTAAACTATGAATAAGGCCCAAACAATTCCTCTTGGTGGCCACATATGGTCTCACATTATAGAAGCCTTCCCCCATTGGGTTTCCTTTTTATTATATTACTCTGTGATGAGTCTCACTTGTATCCCATGGATATCACTTATCCAGTTACTTCCCCAAGTATTTCCCATTGCAGTCATCTCCCCGGTTTCACAGCTATGATCCCCTCCCATGAGTCAGTATCATCTACCACCAGGTGAGCCTTGCTGTCATACTCTAAACAAAGGAAGTTTGAGTCTAATGTAATCCCTTGCCCCTATTCCCCATTCAGTGTCTCAGTCCCCTTACTGTTCCATACATATGGTTTCCCCCCTCACTTTTATAACAAGGAAACCTCATTTCCTTGGTAGTTGTAGGTCTCCCTCTATCTACGCCAACAAATCTATTCCAAAGGATAGACCCAGAGGTCCCTGTATCCTAGTTTCATCCACCTCATTGATGATTTCCTTGGACCACTTGAAAGGAGTCCTTATTGCCATTTGGGTTGGTTGTGTCTCACGTGATTGACTTCAAATCCATCATCACACCGTTGAGATTCACACATGGTATTGGTTGCTTCATTATTTGGTCGAAGACCCTGGTTGTCACTTGCCTCTAGCACATTGGTGAGTCTATTTTGGGGACCCATGTAGTTTTATGTCCTTTGTGATTTCCAAGCTGCATTGGTGACAGTGTTCGGAAGCCCCTTGGTATCATGCTTCCGTGTATCTATGGTACTTGATGTTGTTTATTGTACCTTAGATATTTTGACTCTCAGTCATTGATTCCATACAGATATGTACACCTCTAGATCTAGCAGAGCATCAATTGTTATAATATTTCATTCCATGAGAATTCCATTTTTCTTATGTACCATTTCTTCATATCAGTATATGTATTCAACCTACCATTGAGGCCACCATTATTTAATATCAGTTGTATATATGTATTTATCGACTACCTTTGTTTGAGACTAGATCCCAATTTTATTTCGAGACATTGTTACGAGCATGGGTATGCCCGCCTCATCCATATACATGTTTGAGATTATATGTACCTCATCCATTTTTTGAGAAGAATTACAAACCAAAAGCCACTGCAATTCAAATGAGAAGAATCCACTCCCCCACAGTGCTCTCTAGTCTCTCCACCATTGTCACCATTTCTCCCTTGATCCTACGATGTCTATCGGCCATACGATGAGCTCCTACCCTCACACATCAGGGGGTAATATGTTAACACTAAAAATTGTTCACCTAGCTCTCTATGGTCCAAACCATAATTATACATCACAATCCCACCATTATTTCCTCCATTTTGACCATCCCAACTAAAATTCCACCAAAAATAGTCCAAATCATTATTATTTCTTCCCCCATAAATACAAGGAAGTTGAGAATTTATTGTGACATATCCCCACTCTCTCCAAAAAGGAACAAAAAACTCTAAAATGAGATGGGTTAAAAACCATGGAGAAATACCATGATCAATAAAATACCATGGGTCAAAAAACTTTGGATCATTGTATAAATACATTGTGAAGGTCTCCCCAAAAACACTTTTCACTTTTAGTTAACTTTTCATTACATTACAAGACGTTACTTTTCACCTTTCACCATTGTTCCCATATTTATTCCATATCATTTTCCATGGTGTATGTTGAGCTTTATCCATACCCTCATGGATCCATGCCCCCCTTTTAAAACCATTAGTGGAGACAACTAGAGAACGAGACTGTGGAGTCGATGGACCATTTCCTCAAAAACTACAATGGCCCATATTATTGAAAGGTATGCTTGTTCTTGTTTTTATTAGTTAGAAAAATATATAAAAAATCATAAAAATATTTATGTTGCTACTGCTTATTATTGCAAGTTGAGGTTGAGAAATCCCTCGCACCACGAATTCTACCCTATGATCCAGTTGATCTAGGGTAGGTGATTTTGCACGTAGTAAGGGATAAATCCCCACTACATGTTCTTTTTATTCACATTTCCTTGCTAAGAATGATACCAAAAACATCATCAAATTTAAGAGTGTTTGAACTAGGGACAGAGTTACATACAACCATGAACAAGCCATTCTGTCTTTTTGGCAATGAGAGCATGATTAGAAGAGAAATAACCTCATCATCAAAGTTCACTTTTACATAACTTAGATGATTGGTAATCATATTAAATTCATTTAAATGGTTAGCATCAGATCCACTTTTTGACATCTTCATATTAAATAAACGCTTCATTAAAATTACCTTGTTGGAAGATGAGGGTTTTACATAGAGCTTAGCCAATGCACTCAACACACCCTCCGTTGTATTTTCTTTCAAAATATTGGTAGCCATTGACAAATATAGGAATATCCATATTATTCCCTGTGTCTTTCTATCAAGAACCTCCCATTCTTCATCCTTCATAGTCATCGATTGTTTTGTTTTTCCTCCCAATGATAGGTATAGATCCTTCTGGTACATATAGTATTCCATTTTCATCTTCCATAATTGGTAGTTTTGGCCATTAAACTTATCGAACCTAAACTTTCTTCTTCTGCCATTTCTCCTGCTCGAACCAAGAACCCTTCTTTCGTGTGAGTTTAACATTCAAATAGACCTTTGGCTCTGATACCAATTGTTAGAAAAAATATTGCAGAGCAATAACAATAAACAATAAACAACATGAAAATATTGAAACACATTACAAGAGAGACATAAATATAACGTGGTTCACCAAAGATGCGATATGTCCACATATAAATTTCCATTCCTTTATTATTATACTATACAACAAAATGAAGAGATACAACCTGCAACAACCCCACTGCACTTCCTCTTCACTCTCTCATAGTCTCTCTCTCACAATAACAAAGATCACTTTTACAATGCTACAATACAATACAATGCATTACATAACCATATTACAATGCCTTCCTTTTATAAAGGGAATACCATGGGAAAATACCATAGGACACCTAAAACCATGGGCCTGTAAGTCACCCTTTATTGACCAAGTCATGACTCTGAAATTACAACATTTTACAAGGAATTTTTTCCTAAATTTTAGCTACGGGGCACTGTTAACACTAAAAATGGTTCACCTAGCTCTCTATGGTCCAAAACCATAATTATACATCATATTCCCACCATTATTTCCTTCTTTTTTTACCTTCACAACTAAAATTCCACCAAATATGGTCCAAAACATTATTATTCTTTCCCCCATAAATGAAGGCAATTTGATCATTTATTGTGATTTATCCCCACTGTCTCCAAAAAGGACAAAAAAATCCTAAAAATGATAATGGATAAAAAACCATAGGTAAATACCATGCACAATAAAATACCATGGGTCAAGAAACCTTGGGCCATCCTATAAATTCATTTTGAAGGTCTCACCACAAACCCTTTTTGTCACATAACCATTCACTTTTCACTTTTCACCATTATCTTCACATTTCACCATATTATCCCCACCGTGTATGTTGAGCTTGCTCCATACCCATTCAGATCCATTCCCCCTATTTGACAACCCCTAGTGGAGACATGTTACACACATTTCTCGTCATCATCATATACTAAGAACCAAACATCAGAACTTGCCTCCAATCCTCAAGTTATGAATTTGAATTCTGACCAGGATTAGTGATTTCATTCCTTTGTCCACCACTGCACTTTCCTTGTGCACAATGCACGTTACCCAAATGCATAATGCCTAATTTCCATGAACAAAAAGTGGTGCCACTGCCACCTTCCTTTATACAATAAGTGGTGCACTATGGGGAGTGCTCTGTCTTAATTGACAAAGAGCGGTGCTCAAGTTTTAAAGCTTAAAAGAGAAGTTTCATGAATCTTCTCGAACCTTAGCTTCTTGGAAACCTCATCCCTAGACTCCTGGACGACCTAGACTAGAGATCCCTCCTTGTAGGATCTCCCCTCCACCTCATCCATAATAATATCAACCATCCCTATCCTCCCATGGCTATAAATCTTGGCTCATCCCCCATGGGTAAAGGGAGGAAGATTATGCTACAACATCAAAACTCTGGCCAAATCTAGCGAAGAAGAGTGTGCACTAGGTGGAAAAATTTGAATATTTGGAGGTAAGATTTTTCTTGATAAGAGACTTATCAACACTAAGGATCTTGGTTGTAATTTCTCTCTCTTATTCCATTAATGCAATGAAAGTTCCTTTCCCATGAATCATATTGTGTATTGATCACTTGTTTCATTGTTGAATTCCTTAGTCATCAACATATGATTATAGATTGTACTTGGTTCTTTGATATTGTATGCTTTTTTTGTTTGCTTCTTGTAGGTGAATTTGTGGAGATCCAACATTCCAAAAGACTGGTACATTACATGGTATGACAGGTGAAAGATCCCATTCCAAGCATCTATCAATGTTAGGGGAAGTGCTTCTCATTGTTGTTACTCATTTGTTATAGCTTAGAGTATTTCGATTAGGGAAACAACTTATGTCTGTAGAAGGTGAGTATTTTTGATAACAAGACGACTGGAGACCCAAACCCTACAGTTGGAGGACCATTTCCTCAGACAGCTGCAGTGGCCCACTTCAAATAAAGGTATGCCTAGTGTTGTTACGTTTTTTTAGTTAGATAATCATATAAAAATCATAAAAATATTTATTTTCTTGTTCATTGTATGCTTTTATTGTAACTCGAGGTTGAAAAATACTTTGCACCATGAACTATACCCTATGATCTGGTTGATCTAGGGTAGGCGATTTTGCATGTAGTAGGGAAGAAATTCCCACTACACTTTTGGTGACTCCACTCAATCGATTCCTTCAGATATTTGTTTTTGTAGGTGTTTCTATTGGTTTTTTATCCTTTGGTACATTCAACCATCAAATATATTCCCCCCTCGCGACAGATTTGAATCGGTCTTGCCTCAGTGCCTGCCCCCTGGCCCCAACTGAAAACCTTTTCTGAAAAATTCTCAGTTCCAAATGGATTGCACTTATTTTAAAGAAAGCTGTGACCATGTCATACCTTTTCCCCTAATAAGCGCAACCTAGGTTGCACCTTCTACCTCGATAAGTGTGACTTGGACTAGAACTCCATATCACACTTGTATCAACTCTCGGAGTGACCTTAGTCGCTATAGTGATCCAGTTTTGTGTGACCTATTGCTCTTAAAGCCCTATTTTATGCGACCAGAGTCTTTCAACAATTTTTCTTTCCTGATCGCGATTGTTTCACAGTTCTGTGCGACCCAGTTCCAACTTGTTTCATCGACAAGTGCGACTTGCAGTTTTTCAGTTCTTTTCAGTGTTTGAGATCCTTGTTCCATACCCCCTGTCTGTTTTCTACCCCTTCCTGACCTGTTTATTTCTAGATCTGATCCATTGCAGCCCATTGGTTTGTTTTTTGGTCCTATTCACCTTGTATGTGAGCCCCTTTAGTCTATATTAGTATTTAAGACCCCCCGTGTGTTTCCTACAACTTGATCAGTTCATTATGTGATCATTTACTTGTGTATATTTTATTTTTCTGGAAGAATTAATTATTTTTTCATGATATTTACTGGCATTTATTGTTATTTATCTGCATTTGATTCTCGGCCATGAGATCATTTGGGTTTATACAATACACATCACTTGTGCACACATCTCACATCCTAAAGTAAAATGCTTGGTTCATGACCCCAAGCTAGCCTAAAAAATTAACTTAACTCATCAAACATTGTAACCTCATTGGAGGACCAAAACAATCTTGTAGTTAAGTTAGGACACTGGGGATAGGCATCCAAATAACACCCTTTTGTCACTCACATTTGAGACATAGTTGTTATCCATTAGGGTACTAAAATCCTATTGTATTTGTTGACATGGTCATGACCATTCTATCGGAGGGCCCCCCTTCTCTATGGGAGTAAGCCACAACAAAGGGGTTCCAAAATTTAGGGTAGAATAGCACACTCCAATATGTATCGAAGGCTAACCCTTCATATTCCCCCTCGTGCATGCCCAAGTATACTAGGTGTCGAGGGTCAAAGGGATAAAGTGCCAATAAACCACTCCGGATGTTTCATGAACGAGGTATCCTAGTTTCCTTTATTTATAGGTCTCTTATACCTGAGGTCCCTCTCGATAGTGGGATTCTCTTATCTTATTGTTCTTCCATTTCATATTGTTTGTCTGGGATTTCATCACCCTGTAGAGGATACGATTTATGAGGGGATTCTAGATTGTATATAGGATTTTACTTGCACTCATACCCCATATGATTAGTGCATCATTTTCTTTCTAGGTAGTGTTGCTTATTGGATTTCTAGCCACTTTGTTGTAGACTCTCCTGCTGTAACACGCTATTGCAATTTGGTTTTAGAGATTTGTTTTTGGCCTATGAGCCACCGTTTGTTCGCTCTCCTTCTACAAACTCAGTTGTAGTTGGATTTTTGAGCTCGTATTTGACACTCTTACGCGTACATTGATTACACAACACACCATCACATCATCATATCTCCACCGCACTACTCACATAGGATTAGGGGGCATACCCTTAAGTTTGGTTCCTTGAACCGTCATTGTTGGATTCATACTTGACGTCATTCACCACCTTTAGAGCCATATACTGCCTTTGATTCTAATTTAGATTCCTATCAATCCGAACATGCCTTGTTCACCGCCCCATCTATCCCCATGTATGTTGCACCTCCTAACCCATTTCAGGGGGGATGGTTGATAGTGCGCTTGTGCATGTTCCACCCATTATTATGGGTATCCCTTCCACTGGACCTATAGGTCTAGGTCCCAGTGGGCCCTTTTCCACCGCACACACTACTGTTGGACCACTACCCACTAGTGGTGGTCCCACTCCATCCACCATGGTTCCTACCATACCACCACTCATGCATGGGGGCAGTGGCCCTTCTACTTCCATTTCGACTATTCCTACCATCCCAATGACTACTCATATTGTCGTAAGTCAACCTTACCCACCCCATTTACCCATGGAAACTGCATTCTTTTTGGCACCGACAACATTGTTGGCCCTTCCCAATCCACTCTTGGTTCTAGTCTACCATTCATGTTTAGTCTCAACCTACCTGATTTGGCACGGTTGACAAATGACTGCATTCGTCACAACCCATTATGGCCTCCCATGCCTACCAAGATCCATTCATACATCCCTAAGTCTGAGGGAAATGCAGGAGAAGACCCCCAAAACCATATTATGTCATTCCACTTATGGTTTTCATCTAACAACATAGTGTATGATTATATTTGATTGCGGTTATTCCAGCACACACTTAGAAGTGTTGGAGTCAAATGGTATATCGAACTGCCTCATGCCACCTACATGGAACTTTCCTCGTTACCCTTGGTGTTTCTCTAGTACTTCTAGTTACATGTTCATTATAATGAGGGTGTGGAAATTATATTATCTCATAGAAAAAACAAAACTACCCATATCACGGATCATATCCATGAGTAGCGTTGTCGCCTTGGATTGTGTAAGATCTAGTTAGATGATCAGATTTTCCTAGTTTGGTTTCTTAAAACCTTACTCCCCCCCATCGCCAAGGATGTCACATCTGAGCACCCACAAACTGAGGAGGTGTTGATGCCTGGAAAAATCCCAGGTACGGACAGTAGGGATTCTCGCCAATAACCGTTCCCAATTATATCGTTTATTGTTCAGTATGGGGAATCCATCCGATTAGCGACCCGACTACCGTAGAATTAAAAGAAAGTTTTAAATCAGTTTTATCGGTTGTTGCCCGATCCACTATTTATGTATTTTTAAATTTAGAATGAAATGCAAGTGCCTAAATTAAATGGGGATGATTGCAAAAATAAGAACCTCACAAGTAGTTAGCCACAAGTGAGCCGCGCAGGGTCTTACCTCTCTCTTTACATGAATCAATTGTCCCTCAATCACGCAAAGCAAAGACACCTAAATAATCTACCTATCCCGAGTGGAGAAAAGATTAAAATTAATATGAGTAATGTATTGTACTATTGCATGTGGAATCCTATAGGTAGTTGTTCAAACTCTTCATACATAAATACAGTAGGAAAATATAAACAAAGATAGCTCTATCGTGTGAAAACATTCATTACTCATTCCATGCACAATATTCTTAACAGAAAAGTAAAATCATTCAAAAATTGAAAAAATAGTTCAACAAGTTAGAATGATCTCATAGTTGTATAGCACACTAAAACATAAATAGTTCCTCATTTAGTAATCCACACAATCCATTTGGAAACTCGTAGTGTCCTTCCTCCAGCAAAATTTGGTTCTCTTTATTCATAAAAGAAGTAGTTCTCATACAAAGAGCTTCAGTATAGATGTGCTATAAAAAATTCCTTTCTAATCTCTACTCAACCCTTATTTATACCTTTACAAATGACTTTTGGGCTGCCCCTGCCCTTTGGGTTTCTTTGACTCTTTGATTTAAAATTTTTTTCCTCTAGTGTACCACACTAGGAAAATAGAAATAAAATACTATAATTTACAAAAATTCCATATGTGAACAAGACAAAACTTAGGAGGTACCAACTTCTCTTCCAATGAAAACTTTCCATGCTGCAGCTTCTTCTTTGATGACTTGATAGTCCACTGGATCCAGCAACCATGTAGTTACCTCATGTTTAGCCAGTTGAGATTATATCTCTTTTACCTTTGGTGAGGTATGCATCAACAACTCCTCAAAGAGATATTTATGAACCGAAGATTGCACAACTCATATTCCGATTGCTTCTTCACCAATCTTTTGGATCTTCTGAATGCTTTGCTTATCTGTCTACAAAAGCTAAGATTATATCTCTTTTACCTTTGGTGAGGTCTGCATCAACAACTCCTCAAAGAGATATTTATGAACCAAATATTGCACAACCCATATTCCGATTGCTTCTTCAGCAATGTTTTCGATCTTCTGAATGATTTGCTCGTCTGTCTGCAACTTGTCCTAGAGATTCTTCAAATGTTGATCTTTGTTTGGAAAATCCTAAACCTGGGTTGTTGCTGAAGCTTGGCATTTATTATGTGTCGTACACATTTTCTTGTAGAATTCCTTACAATTTTCCATAGCCTTTTCAACTACTGTGTTCAATATTGCTGCTGCTCTACTGCTGAATCCAAGAATTCCAAATCCATCTTTAATCCTCCTGTAGTATTTTGAGGCATGTTGTCAGGAAAAGATGCATTGGTTCCAATCCAAGCTAATTGAATTTTCACAGGTTCTACAACTTCTGATAAAATTTTCCTAAACTCTGATGAGTCATTTTCTATCTCCTTCAGTTTGGCCTCTATCTGCTTAATCTTATATATTTCTTTTGCCTATTTCAATTGAACCTGGTTTATTTTCCTTTGCAACAAACAAGCTTGACTGTGGAATGGGGTACTATAGGGTAGTTTTTCGTTAGCTATCTTGAGATGTTTCTATGGTAGGATGTTCTATGTCTCTAGTTCTTCTAGTTGCTTGTTGGTTGCGGCTTTTTGCGTTTCTAACTACGAAACCTTGCTTTCAAGATCTCTCTTTTCTCCTTCGACAATTGCAACTGACAATGTTAATGCATCCTTGTCCGATTCTAGAAATTGATATGCCTTCTTGAGTCTCTCAAACTTTGAGAAAGTATCATCGTGTTTTTTTTTTAATTCTTGTCCCTCTTCTCTTTCTTTTCTCAGAGTTTCCTTCATCTGGGACATTCTTTCTTTGTAATGCCCAACATCCTCTATCGGCTTACTGAAATTATCTGTGTTAGCTTTTTCTACTGCTACGCTTGCCATTGCAAGAAGTTGAGGGTCTTCATTTGTCCCTTACATGACTGTATTCTCTGTCACCATGAATTCTATAGGTTGAACACTTACTTTCAACCTCTTCTTCGACCTTTATACAATTATTTTATTCTTCTGGTCAAAGAAAATTGTGTCTAAGTTAGGCACGTCATGCTCATGAGATGGGATGAATGGTACCAATCCAAGCTCTACCAAGAGAAATTGGATTCCTGTCATTGTGCTAACTGATGGGAAAAAAGAATAGAATGGATTATCATGGGCTTGGTCATACTCCAGATTATCTCTGTCTTGGTATTCTTGCTCCTTCCTTTTCAGTTCTTCAGCTTCCTTTTCTGCCTCTTATCTTACTCTGCCAGCTGATTCCTTTTGCCTCCTTTATTCTTCTTCTCCTTTCCTTTTTGCTTCCTCTTCCCTTTACCTTTGGGATTCTTTATCTTTATGCCTTTGATATTCTTCATATTTTCTCCTTTGTGCCTCCTTAGCTATTAATTTCTTTGTTTCTACAACTAACCTTCGGGCTTCTTCTTCCTTCTTGTTGGCAGCTTGTTCTCTCTATTTCTACTGTTTAGAGGTGCTATTGCTGCTGCCTTTACCTCCCATGGTTGTGATTTTCTTCTTGAACCGTTTGTTCAATCCGGTCATGTTACATGCGTTCCGATACACCTGCTCATCCTTGTCAAAGTGATCAGAGTATTCGAAATGTACCCCCACAGATGCAAAGTGCTTTGAAAATTTGTCCCATGAGTCGTTTCTATCGAAATTTTTCTCTCTGAAATGGAAATTTTCTAGTTCTCTTATGAAGTCCAGTGCAATATTCACCTTAGTAAACTTATAACTACCAATGCAAAATGGTAGCGGTGGGTAGAGAAATTGCTTCATATAAAATAGGAAATTCCTGACACCGTCTATGTACAACTGTATTACCAAATCCTTATAGATTATATAATCAATGGCATATTTGGGCAGTAGTGAAGAGGCCTTGGATCCTCCATACATCCTCAAATACAAACCTTCCTTGGAGAAATAGTAATCTCCATATTCCCCTACTGTCTCCAATGCTCTTGCAGACATGCAACTGCATTCTTCAAGAAAGATCAACTTGTACAATGGTATCGAAAAATCCTCATAGATGGTCTTATAGAAACTGAAATACTTGTGTGCCCACAAGATTTGATATGTGGAGTAAATAGGATTCCTAGAGGGATCCCAATGACAATTTAACTTTGGGAATGGGTGTGTGCATAAGATATAGTCCATCAAAAAGGAGCCCATGTAGAACTCAGATTTCCTTTGGGTCAGATCCCCTAATGCTGCAACTATGCATGATGACAAGATATTTTCCATGATGTCTGCCCAGTTGAATATAGTGCCTTGCATGGCTACATGATATATTATTGGAATCCATCTCATCTTATAAAACTTCTCATTTTCCCGGCCAAAGATACAATTTAGAATCAGTTCTATGAGGCAATACAAGGTGCACAAATTGGCAGTCTCGTATTCTCCTAAAGATTTATGGAAAAAATGCTTCCCGGACATCATCATCTTCTTAGCATAGTCGAGCACATCCAAATACAGATCCCCTACCCATTTATCTATCATGAAAATCTGGGGTATCGGTAGCTTGCATGCTTTGGAAATGTAGGTAGGTTTGAAAGAGGCAAAGGGATGTTTCTCTATGTTGGACATGATCATAGTAGTTGCACCTTCCCAAGATAGGATCCAGCCGATAACTTCGGCACAGGGGAAAATCTCAATGCGTGTAGCTACTTTTGTGATTGTGTATCTTTTTATGTTTACATACAATGGCATGTCCTCTAAAAATGCATCTGGGACAATCCTGTGTTTGATCATTTGATAAATATTTCCCCACTTAAATTCGGGCTTAACTCCTATGACAAATTTCATGTCATCATAAATAATTTCCATCTTGGGTAAGAGCTCTACATCTCGGTCATATCCTGTGGCTTGGGACTTCTTTTTTCCTTTATTTTGCATGGTGCTATACGAAGGTTGAGGCTGCAACACCAATATACCAAGAAACAATTTAAGAGTGACTATGGTCAAGCAAAATTCAATCATCATTAGAAAAATATACAGAAATGAGCCACTATATTTGAAATGCAAGATGATGAAAGACAACTAGATAAAAAACATAAGATTGTATTTAGCAAAACTTCCTTTACCGACTTATCCTGGAACATCTGAAAAGGCTCCATGATCTAAACACAAGCTATCCTGCTACTCCAAACATCAGACGATGAAACTAGGTCACAACTGGATCAGTTCAAAATAAATCCACATGTTGCTGCGATGTTTAAACTTCTAGGTATGAAACTCAAAAATACCTCGAGTGCGTCAGACCCAGATCAACCTTACTAGGTTTTCTCACTCAGCTTGACTCAAACACCTTTCTCAACAAGAGAACACGCTAGGGTTTGTGCAAGAAAAACTCAATTTTTTCCTCTCGGCCCTAGAACATCCCTCAAACCCTATACCAACCAACGGAGGTACTTGGCCCTCTTACCGTATGCAAATCTGAACCAGAGGCGAAGGAGTCGGTGAAACACTCGACTGGAGAAAACCTCGCCACTGAACTAGTATGACATAACAATGCTCATGTCCTAAGCAGTGAGGACAGGTGGTGTGAAGTAGGTAAGAAAACCCCCCATGGCCATGTTGGCACAATGAAAACAAAAAATACAAGGGTTCATGGTTCCGAATGAATAAAAAAAAAAAACTTCAGAGGTCTGTGAGCTAAGCAAAAATGCAAGGGAACCTAAGGGGTCAGGTGAGACTTTAAAACTATTACGATCCAGGAAAAACCCTAACCCTATTAAACTGTAAAATATTCAAATGTCAATTACCAAACCACAAATAAAAACTTGATAAGGCTAGAAACCTACCTGGCACACGGTGGCTGAGAGTGGGTGAAAATCCTTGCTCGAGCTGTCAGTAGAACATCTAGGTGGCACACAACTGTTTGAAATGCATGAACAAGAAAGGGTAGTAAAAATCCGTAAAAATCCCAAGGATTATATAGAACAATGTGGAAAAATTCATTAATGAGGTCGCTGGATAATTAATTTCCCGTGGGTAAAACATTGTTTGGTGCCTAAATACCTTATCGACAACCTTCCGGATTGGTAAGGAAAAGAGAGGAGCTTGCGACAGTGTTGGGCAATCCGAATGAGTCTTTTCGACACTATCAGATAACACAGTCAACCTTTGCCGATGATAAGACTATCGACAAGCCTCTACAAACCTCAATCGGAGGTGAAAGACAAGACAAGCCACGACAACGTCGGATCCAAAAAATGGAGTTCTTTAGACTCTATCATGACGACTTATTAAACATCCTGCATAAACCCTATATGACAAAACATGAAAAAAAAATCATTGATTGAAAACTATCAGTCCATCTGAATGCATCGGACTGAACATATGAGTCTTGTCGATGCTATTGCTGCAAGATTTCAAAAAATACTCATCTACGAACTCATGGAAAGCTCCCAACGAGATGCCGATGGATAAGAAAATAAAACCTCCCCGATCGAATCGGCTCAACTCTCTGAGTTGTCCCAATTAGACCTTCCATTAGACCCCCACACCTCCAAAAGAGCCCAAGGATGAAGAAAAGGGCTAAAAACCCCAAAAAAGAGCTCAAAATAGCCCCCTAGGAGCTAAAACCTTCAAAAAGGGGCTAAAACCCTAAAAGGGGCTGAGGTTAGGGAGGAAGGGGCTAAAGGCCCAAAAATGGGCTAAAACCCTGACTAAGGGCTTAAAACCCTTAAAACCCCTTGGAGAAGCTATAAAAGGAGGATGGGGGGTCACTCTCAAAACACTTTTCCCTTGCCTATTGTTATGCTGCCCGTGGATGCTTTGAGACCTTTGCCTCTCAAACCACACACATTCCCTCTCATCCACATCCATTCCCATTTGAGCCATTGCTCCCCCAACCAAGAGAGAGAGGTTTCCAGGAGCTAGGGAATGGTGGCCCATTACCCACTAAGAGAAGGTATATTTGTGCTTTTTGTGTTTACTTCTTAGTTATTTAGATTGCTTTGACTTCTAACCATTGTTTCTTGCAAGTTTTATTTAACATTGTTTGCAGGTTTCTCCATTGTAGCTTAGGTTTTTTTTGCAGGGTTTAAGGAGGTGGAACCCTAACCCATTTTCTGCAGAGGGGTTCACAAGGCTTCCACTTCTTCTCTCTACTCTTGCTTATGATTTAGTTTAGTTCTGGTTTTCTGTCACTAGATTAGCTTAGCTTAATTTACTGTTCTGTTTACTTGCATTTTCGTTTCGTTTTTCCTGTTTTCCAATAGTAGGAACCTACCCTTGTTCCCTATAGGCACAAAGGATCTATTCTTGCTCCTACAGTGAGGCGAAATCCTCACTATAGCTTTGGCGACCATACCAGGTCGATCGCACAGGATCCCTGGTCCAAAATTTTCATTTTTAAGTTTTTAAAATTTTTGCCCTAGTTTTTCAGGAATCTTATGTTAAATCTGTCTTAAATCCTGTTTATTTCCTGTTTTAACCACTGCCGAAGCCTCTGCTAGGCCAAAACGAGTCATACTGACCCCAGTACCAATTACTGTTGGCTAGATCTGACTTTGTCTCACCAAAAAACCCCATTATGGAGCAGGGCACTCTTATCGAGGAAAAAGGTGAGACTGGGGCGCTCTTAATGAGCAAACAGGTGCACCCAGGGCACATTTAATCCCTCGATAAGCATGAATTCAGCCCAGAAAATCAAGTTGCAGCTATTTTTGCATTCTGTGCAACCCCCTTACTCATTTCTGAAAAAATATCGTGGCTGCCTTGCTAGATTTGGTCAGAAATGTGCGGCCTGTCACACAAAAGTTGAATTTAAGATTAATAGATAATAATTTTCAGTTTCAGAGGACTGTTAGTGCGGCCTAGCTGCCTCTATCCACCATTGGAGGTCATTTTCAGTTTCAGTTTGTATTTTCTACAAATAATTTCATGAAGAATGTGTAAATGTTAAATGAACCATTAAGGCTTAATAAAATGAACTAGTCTAACTAAAAATAACTTAAAAATAACCATCTTGCTTCCCCCTTCCTCCTCTACCCAGTCATCACCCTCTGGGGTATTTTGGGATATGACAAAGGGCAAGCTTGTATAGATCTAGGAACTCCATGATATTTTTCCCAAACCATTAAAACCGGGTGACCTGGAAGGTAGAGGGGGAAGAGAACGAGGGCTTCTCACGGCGCTAAGCATCCTCCCTGTTGACCAACCTAGCATTCGGGAGGTGACCTGAGGATCTATGTATGGGATTAGTCCCATTGTGTTGAGAGCCTAGCACCTTCTCTTGGTTGAAGAAGAATATTACTATGAGTTAGACATCTAGTTAGGCTAGTAAACATTCAGGGTTAATCACTGTACTTGCTTATAAATTTCTGTTTATGCTTGCATACAAAACCATGACATGAAATCTACCATGATGAATTCATAGACCATATTGTAGCAACCAAATACCAAAAAAAACAAGCAAACCAACACACCATACCGAATAATTAACCCAACTCAGTTCATGATGCTGAGTAAGCCTTAAACTTTACCAAATTTACACTAAGTTCAATCAATTCTGTAGTCTTTGAGGACATAAGTCCCTGACTGCTTCAACTATGGGAAGTACTTGGGATTTTCCCAGAAACTCATTGTGAGGAGTACCACAGGAACCCCAAAGTAGCTGGCCGCTGAGAGGAATTGCCAAGCGAAACAAGCAATGATCCCTTCCGATTGAGTAGAAGCACCTGTGAGGAACAAGCCAAGTGCTGTCTTCTGGCATTCTTGGTGGCTGAGAGACCACCTTCAGCAAATAGGAAGCTATTGAAATTGGGGTCCAAATCTCATACCCACCAGTTTCATACACAAAAGCGAACACAATTGATCCTCCATGATCTTCCTCATGCCTAAGAGGTGAACCACCACCATTTGGAACACTTGATCGGCACCGTCGAAGCCATTCTTAGTGATCTCCCACACCATCAGAGGGCCACACCACCTCTGATTCTGATTCAGACCCATATCAGTCTGAACCAGACCTCCACACCGCACCATCAAGCCCCATGGCTAGTGCAAACCTGGATCCATTTTTCAGCCTAACCTTAGCAAGTGGACCCATGTCCACATCACAACCTATCTCACCCACAACTTGGCAAGTGGCCCAAGAAAAATCATGCAGACTGTCATTAGCCAACTACCACCACCCATAGTGACCAGCCAAGCTGGCCCAGTGGTAACACATGAGGGTAGTGGCCCCTCCACACACACTGCCCCTCCTGCCACACAGGGGGGAAATACACCTGCCACTTACATTGCCCCTATGGTCATACATGGGGGAAATGGCCCATCTGCAATGGTGCCACCACAAGCCCCCCCAGCTGTCCAGATGCACTATGCACCTGCAAACCCCACCCCCATTGCAGCCCCATCCCACATTAACTTGGGATCAAATCTGCCCTTCATGGCTCATCTGAACTTGCCTGATTTGGCTAGATTAACAAATGACCCCATTCACCACCAAGCATTTTGGCCACCCATGCCAACTAACATGCCATCAGACATCCCCAAGTTTGAAGGCAAAGCCGGGGAATGTCCCCAAAACCACATAATGACATTCCATCTATGGTGCTCATCCAACAATATTGTAGATGACTCCATCAGGCTGAGGTTATTCCAACGCACCCTTACAGGTGCTACAACAAAATGGTACATTGAGCTGCCATAAGCCAAGTATCCGGACTTCAAATCCCTAGCCTTCATGTTCCTACAGTATTTCCAACTCTCTATCAGATACGATGAGGGGGTGGAGATCCTGTTATCCTGTTGCCAAAGCACCACCACTCACATAACTGACCATATCCATGAGTGGAGGCGACGCCGTAGCTTATGCAAAATCCAACTAGACAACATGATCTTCTTGGATTGGTTCCTTAAGACTTTGCTCCCGCCCATCGCAAAGGACGTCGCATCTAAATGTCCCCAATTTGAAGAAGAGGCCATAATGAAAGGCCCAACAATTTGATCTCATTTATGCCCAGTCTGGCTACCTGTACACTGTCATTCTAGATGCTCCTTGTCCAAGAACCTCCTATCGCGACGCACCAAGGGCATCCCATGCTGCAGACGACATCATATGGTCAGTCTCCGAACAACCACATCCTTGACTAACACCACCTGTCATTACACCACAACCAAGCAACACCGCTAATGTTGCTTACCAAAACCAAGCTCCGGACTATGCTAGAATGATGTCTCAGTATGGAGCGACAAGTTCCTATGCACAACTTGCACCACCACAGCAGGATCAGTCCATGACTTGGCCAATAAAGTAGTATGTGGGGCAAATGCCCACACTCATGGCACCACCACCTCCAAAAATATACTATGCACCGCCAGTGCAACCAGTTCAAGCCCTCGCTCCCACTCCTCCCGCTCCATTGGGACAAGTGTTTGCACATCAAAACCGTCCCAACCAGCCTACCCCCAACAATCAACAAGGGCAAGCTAGGAATAACCAGCCCTACAACCAAGGAAATAACCAACCGCAGGGAGGCGGTCAACAACCGAATCCTCCCAACAATGCCGCGGAAAACTGGCCAGCCCAGAACCCCCCACGACTAAATGCACCAAGACGTAATGCTCTGTTGCACACAAACCAACCATGCACACTCTGTGAGGTCTATGGGCACTATATATTCGAGTGTCCCTTCATGGGTTGTGCGAAGCAGGCCATTCAAAACTTAGGCCCAACAGGCCGCCAACGCTGCAAACCAAGCACCACCCAACCCGACACCTCAAGGGCCTCCTCCTATGGTGCTTCAAAACCCACTGCCAGTCCAAGGACTGGTGGAAACCACACCCCCTCCCCAAGCCAATCCCAATGCTCTGAGGGCACCACCCACGGCTGAAATAGGTGTTCACCACCTGCTAGCCATGACGACTGAAGAGGTCAACTTGCAAACCAGAAGGAATCAGTATGGTACCACTAACAAACCTATTGACTCATCAGTAGCATCCATGTCTAAAACAATCAACTTACCTCTTCAGCTACCCCCATTTCCATGCCCCCCCATACGCATAATCACCAATAATGCCACAGCTAGTGCTACAGTCAGCTATACCATTGTGGATGATTTGGCCCAAATGCCAACTTCCATGTCCACTCTGAGGTACTTAATACATGCCCAACATAATGGAAATACTTACTAGCCACCCTAGGGGCTATAGACCCCTCCGACTCCAAGCTGATCATCTTTGACATGGAGAATGGGGAACCACGCATGCCCTCCACTATCGCCTTCCAAATCCCAGTGTCCATCTGGAATTTGGTTGTGCACCGATGCATAGTGGATGAGGGGGCATCCAAATGCGTCATGTCTACCTTGGTTTGGTAGAATCTTGGATCACCAATTCTGCAACCGTCCTCATGATGTTCCCCCACGAAGGGAAGATTGTGATGGTTGACCAACCCACCTACCATGATCCGCAAGGGTTAACAACACCTGCCAACGTTATCCCTACCATCACCACCATTGAGCCACAAGGGGTGACCACACACGCTAACATCATCCCTGCAACCAACACTATGGTTGAAAACACACCAGCTTCCCCACCATTGAATATGGGCCCTGGGTTGTTTACCGATCCCACCATGACGGCTCATTTCCCATTGGTGTCACCACCACCGACACAAAATCAAACTGTGGACTTGTGCATGGTCTCATCAAGCACCACTACACCCAAACAACAACCGTAGCTGTATCCCTAACCACAACCACAACATCGTCTGTAGCCGCAACACCAACAACAACCGCAACATCACCCACAGTAGCAGCATTATGCGCAGCCGCAACCACAACCTCACCCCCACATGCAACCAACTGGGAGTTATGTGGGATCATCTCCAGTCCATACAATTCCCTTCCTCTTTCCCCCACCTGGTGTCATGAGCAAGCCGGTCATGGTTGCCTTAAGCCTACCCAACTTTATGTTGGGGATCTCGGTGTGGTATCTTGATCCACCAGCTCAACCAACAATGCCCCAGGTTGTGTTAACCCCGATGCAACCTATTGCGGTTGAGTCTCACCCTCCACTCGGTCCACACAAGCCAACCATTTCCATTAGAGGAATTTTGGGTTCTAAAATGGGCCTCCTAAGGAAAATAATAAAATAATAGTTAAAATAATAAAATAATATTGATTAATTTTGGAGGAAGAAAGAAAAAAACTACTTTTTGTGTTCGTATTTTCGACATATCTCCCTGTGTTTTTACTCAAATTTCAATTGGGAGATCTCGTTGGATGTGGAATTTGATTCCGCATCCAACGAGTACCCACACTGCATAATTTTGACGGACCCCTCTACCCCAAAAACAAGAAATACCTAAAAAAACGTGATGATGATGTCATGATCACATTTTTTTAGGTATTTCTTGTTTTTGGGGTAGCGGGGTCCATCAAAAGTATGTAGTGTGGGTACTCGTTGGATGTGGAATCAAATTCCACATCCAACGAGCTCTCCCAATCAAAATTTGAGTAAAAACACAATGAGATATGTCGAAAATACGAATAAAAAAAGTAGTTTTTTTTAATGACAAATATGTCAATTCAACCATTATGGTTGACTTATTTTATTGAAATTCTATTGGTTCTTGAATTCCAACTCACAAAAACTTATTTTGGCACGTTTTCTTATAAGGCCCATTTAGACCCCAAATTTCCTCTAATGACCTGCACCTGCACCGCCCCAACCTAAAAGGGCTAGGGGTAAAAACACCAAAGCCACCACAGAACCACGACAAGTTCCACCTTGTGTCGTCTGCAAAAAATAGGGCCATCCAACTTAGAATTTCCCTGAAATACCAGTGATTGGTGTGCATCTGGATGCCATGGATACGAACGAAAACATCCCCATGGTTGAACTCCCAACCATGCAAGTAGTCAGGAACAAGGCATTAAGTACAAACCATGCTTGCACCCTTTGTGGCTTGTATGGACATTACTCCCACCATTTCCAAGACCTACCTGAATTTCGAATGGCTCTCGCTGACCTCCGTCACCATTCTCTTGAGTCTGAGATCACCTTGATCAAAGAAGTTCACCCACCACCACCTTCTTCAGACACCATGTCCATTTACATGATTTCCAATTCAATTGACTCACTTGTCTCCACCGTCACTCATGGTCCATCGGACTTGTCTTTTCCGTTTTTTCCGCAACCAGAGCCGCAACCTCAGTTGCAACATCAACCTCAGTTACTAGGGAAACAATGGGGTTCATTCCTAATCAACATGATCCTTTTTCTTTTTCTTTTCTTTTTCTTTTTCCTACCATCCAGGATCGTGAGTAAGTCCACTTTGGCAACCCTCCATCTATAGGATTTCACACTAGGAGATCCTCTGTGGTACCTTGAACCACATACCATACCTCTAAGGCCCCAGGATGTGTTGACTCATGTCTAGCCAATTGAGATGATGTTGCACCTACCTCCAGGTGCATCAGAGACTCCTCTTGTCTCCAGGCATGGCCCTCTTCCTCCAACAGAGACTGGGGGCAAGGCCACAAAAGCAACATTCAATACCATTTACATGATCTCTAGCACTAGTTTCCGTTTCGTCTCATCACTTGTGGAAAATACACCTGATCTATCCCGTCACCACTTATGCGATGATGGAGAGATCTGTAAGACTACCTTTGGTTTTACCCCATTCTCTTTAAACCATAGTGTGGAATCTGTTCTTCCCATAAAAGACCAGATTTTGTCATCCCGCCTTGCCTATGACCTTCATCTCGGCAAGGGGACATACACCCTTATTGACTCTGATGGACAACTCTTGGAGAACCCCCACAACGGGCTCTACCTTAAGAGATTTTACGCTTAACATCACCAATGAGTCGCTTCATTTTATTTTCTTGTTTTTTCAATGTTTTTTACCACAAGTCAGGGGCAGCACCATTAGCTGCTACTTCAAAGTCACCTGGAACCTATTCGAGACACCTCTCTCACACCTCTGGACCCAAATTTATATCTCTTTATGAGACAATCGTCTCATGTTTAATAAATTAATATCAGGACCATTTCCCACCAGTCACCTCGATTTACGAGCCATGACATGACGATGCAAGTGTCTATGGACCCGTACTTGTACCACAATCCCCTATCGCAATTCATGCGAGTTTTTCAGGCCGCCGCCTGTTAAGGACTGTAATTTTAGTTTTTATCTTGCATTTTTAACACATAGTTGTCTTTTCCATTCACCGCACCTGACGCGGACATCTGGACCATTGTCCACAAAACAATTTATTTTTCTTACACGTATTTGGCATATAAATGCCTCTGGACTTGTACTCATATCGCATGTGGTCAAGTTCATCCACCACAACACACACACGCTCTCCTGACCTCTGTCTGAGAGCCACCTCGGTATGTGTGCCTTTGCCGCACCGACTCGCAGGCCTCTACCGCGATCTATCCCACGCATGTATTGGTATGTTTAAGAGCCTTCTGCTCCATCCATACTACGGGGATGACCTTTGGACCTCTGTCGACTATCCCGACATGAGGCACCGCTCATGCCACCACAATTGGTTGACCACATTGGAGTTTCGTTTAAGCTCTATTCTGACTCCTTAAAACATTGAAAAGATTGCCGAGCGCAGCTTCCTCCTTTCCCACTCGCTAAAGTATAGGAAAGGGTGTCTACATCATCTCGTTTATCTCCTTTTGTGGACCATGTAGACCATTTCATGAAAAGGACCTCCTTGGCACACTCAATCCAAGACCATTCCCCTTTGCATACTTTTATGCTTTCTCGGCTAGAGGGGCCACACTTTACGAAAAAGCTCACCACTGGTTGTCGTTAAGCTTTTTACAGTTGTCTCAACAAGAAAAGATTGATGAGAAAACTTGGTTTCATTCATGCTCGTAAAAGTATTTGAATGACCGTCTAGCCAGTATAGGTTTAACCTTTTCTGGTCTGATTGGACTACCAATGGTAAAGAGGTCTCTCATCCCCTCTAGGATGGGCGAGCTCTCCTATGTATACTTTTATCCTTTTTCGGGCACAAGTGACTACCAATGAAAAAGATCCCTCACTGGAGTCTTCTTCATGCTTTCAGACTCTCTAAAATTGAAAGCACCATCGAGCATTTACCTTCTTGGGCTCACCAAAAATCCACAAGATCGTACCACAACGGTGTCCCTAGACACCACCCCATAGAAAACAGTTTGGAAGCATCCCCACATTGGGTTCCCTTTGTTCAGAGTACTCTGCAATGTGTCTTCCTTGGAGCCCATCAGTATCAAAAGTGTCCACCTCCCCCAAATATTTCCCATTTGTAGCGACATTCCCGGTATTACAGCTATGATCCCACTCCCATGAGTCAGTTTCATTTTCTGCCTGGTCCGCCCTGCCGTCATACTCTGAACAAAGGAAATTTGAGTCTCCCACTCCCCCCTGGGCTTGTTCATTTCCTTCCCTTCCCTCCCCTCCCCCCCCAATTTAGTGATTCAATCTGCAGATTGCTTCACACCTTTCGGTTTTCTCCCTCGCGCCCTTGGTCAAGGAAACATCATTGCCTTGACTAGGGGCAGGTCTCCCTCTGTCAACGCCAACACACATATTCTAGAGGATATACCCAGAGGTCCTTGTACCTTGGTGTCATTAACATCATTGATGAGTTCCTTAGACCACTTAAGAGGAGTCCTTAGTGCCTCTTGGGATGGTTGTCTCTCATGTGCTCGACTTCAACTCCATCATCGTGCCATTGAGATTCGTATAGGGTTTGTTCCGCACAGTACTTGGTCAAAGACCCCGAATGTCACCTGACTCTAACACATTGGTGAGTCCACTCGAGGGACCTAAACAGGTTATGTCCCTTGTGATTTTTGGGTTGCATTGGAGACAGTATTCAGAAGCCCCAGCATCACTTCGATATACCTTTATGATTGATGTAGCATACCTATACCGCAGAGACTCTGACTCTCAACCAACGAATCCACACAGCTATGTACCAGATCCAGTAGACCATCAGTCATGAAGATATAGAATTCCATGAGAATGCCATGGGTCCAATGTACCAGATCAGTATTGTATTCAGCCTCACATGAGAGGCAACCATTATTGTAACATTAGCTATACATGATTGGCTCTTGTATTTTAGAGCATAAATTAAATGATTCTTTTGACATTGTCACGAGCATGGGGATGCCCGTCTCATCCATATACATGTCACACATTTATTGTATCTCGCCCATTGATGGGAACCAAATTAATACAAAAACCAAAAGCCACCATGCCTCAGCCCCAGAAGCACCACCTCTACACAGCAAATCCTATGATGTTCGTCGGCCATACATTGAGCTCCTATCCTCACACATTAGGGTGCAATCTGTTAACCCAAAAATCCCCCACATAGCTCTCTATGGCCTACATGACCCAAGGACACCATCTCACAACCCCCATATCACTCCATCAGACCTTCCATTAGACCCCCACGCCTCCAAAAGAGCCCAAGGATGAAGAAAAGGGATAAAAACCCCCAAAAAGAGCCCAAAATAGCCCCCTAGGAGCTAAAGCCCTGAAAAAGGGGCTAAAACCCTAAAAGGGGCTAATGTTAGGGAGGAAGGGGCTAAAGGCCCAAAAAAGGGGCTAAAACCCTGACCAAGGGCTTAAAACCCTAAAACCCCTTGGAAAAGCTATAAAAGGAGGGTG